>CM060201.1:33150680-33292852 GCA_030562195.1 Nipponacmea schrenckii
CAAACGCTTACAACTGAGCATGGACAGAATTGAAAGATTTCGAAGACAAAAACGTCAAGAAAGACTTGTTTTAATCTGCTATTTAACGATGTTAGCAGCAGTTCTAAACAGCTCGAGTTCGAGTAACACTATAAGCTTTGAAATACTAGTATATAGGTGAAAAGTCGAGAGAAAAAAAAAACAGGAGGACAAAGGAAAGGTCCCAGCAAGGGAAGAAAATTTTCTTTTTTCTTCTTTTTCCCTCTCGGGGCGAGAAGCCGAGAATAATAGTGGCCACAGCTATATTCCGTGAAGAGTAGGCACAAGTAATGGAAAATTGATAAATATTTTATCACCTTAACTTGTATTCTATCAAAAGTTACAAAGTTACTGTCAATCTTATTTTATTTTCTAGATTCTGGTTATACCGTATTTACCTGTATTTTATTTGAAGCGTAAATTGTTTCTTTTGATTTCAGTAATTTCAGAATCACTTTCTGTGAATAATTAACCTAGAAATTTGAAATAACAATTCCTAAATATTATTGAGAATTGGAAATCTTTTCGTCCCCACTCTCCCCTGCTACAAAATTCTAAAGCTGAAAAAGATAGATTTTGTCTTCAATAGAGAATTTTTAAGATTTTTAAATGGCATTTAGCAATTATAGGTACAATATACAGATACAGCTATATGGAACAACAGTTGTTTATTTAGTCTCTTATCAATACCCCCCTCGTTATAACTGCATATTTACTGCCCCCTCCCCTTCCTACAAGTAATGTGACCACCCCCTTACAAATGCCCCCCCCCCCTCCTTGGCATATAGGGGTGGTTACGGGCCTTTGAAGCACCTGTTTGGTGTGATCTCGTTCCATATTCGCAGACGGGAGTAAGTCTTAAGATACCAGTAAAAGATCAAGCTTGGAGAATCACCTTCGACCTACATCACAAGGTTTAGGCAGCAAAAAAGACGATAAGCTTCGGTCAGTCAGTTCAGGATTCCGTTCGGAAACATCGACCACACAGGTTGCCCATAAAGCCTCTTGCATTACCTCTTGCATATGGGGGAGGGTGCGTCAACAATCTGTGAGACAGTTTATCATTTTCTAAGGGAGTCAGGAATGATTATCTGAGTAGCTCAACAGAAGATCGCCCTGCTCCTCTGTGGGTGTGGCGATCATTGATAGATTGTCAGAAAAAGATTAAGATACAAAAGAAAAACCACAACAGAAGAACTATCGATGAAGACCATAATATAATTAAGATGTAACAAAATCATTACATAATACAGCAATATCTAAATACAAAGTAAAATAATTATTCCCGGCCATGTTAGACCTACGATTCACTGCAATATCATCAGTATCTATATCACAGTAAGTTTATTCAATTCTCTAAAAGGGCTTAAATCTCATTTAAAAAGGAAAGATTAATATAATTAAGATGTAACAAACAATTTCGACTTAAAATACGAAAGGCTGTTAGTTAAAAATATATTCGAGGTATCCATAAAAGCACCAAAGAAAAATAAAAACATATAATCTGATAAAATATAAAAGTCACTGTTTAGACATAACATTAAAATAACAGTTTTCTCCTATAAAACGTTTGTTCTAAAAATTGACCTAGTTTTAACTGAGTATTATCGTCTGCCATAATTAATTAAAATAGTTTATAGCTAAACTCATTAAATCTTGGTTGTGTGGGATCTACAAAATCAATTAAAAAATCATCAATGGGTGGTTTAGGTTTCGTAGCAATGGGTTCTGATCCTGACTTGACATTGAAGTCGTCTTTGTTGCCTAGTTTCTTTAGGGTTTGAAACATAGATTTGGACAGCTGTCCATGATTCCAAAGATTCGACAATTTTCCATACTTTTGTAAACCAAGAATTTCTACTCCTAAAATTCCTAAGATAGTGGAACATATAGAGTGAATATCTACAACCATCAAGTTTATACAATTTACATAAATGCCTGATAATTCAACCTTCTGGTTTGCTAGGCAAGACGTCCAACCGATATCACCACGAGTAGCCAAATTAGAGATGTTTTTACCAACACCGAGAAAGAATTTGACAGCCTTATATTGTACGGTACATTATTTATACTTGCATATGCCTTTGTTCCCCAGATTCCAGCACAATAGTAAAGAATGGGTTCAACTAAGGACGAGGTGAGCTTTGTAAATACTCATAATCAGTCATAATCTTACCGATAAAACAAGAATGATGCTTTGAAATTCATTCACTCATGACAATCAACAACACCAATTAATTATTCATTACTTACTACAGAAAGAAGGTAATAGTAATTCTCCTTGCGCAATATCTAAAACACGTTCCTTTTAAAACGTCCAACCTTTAAGAAGAAACTGACAGAAGTAGAAGGTATCTGTGTGCAAGGTACTTTTGTGAACAATTTTTTTCTTTGGACGTTTTGAGCCGATCGCTTAATTTACAAAATTAAAAAAAAAGAAAACGAATTTCATTAAAAAACATTTTATACATCGTTCAAATGGGCACAAAAGTTGAAAATCTGAAAACAAATCACTCTCTGCAAAGTCAAGCACTGCAAAGCACTGCGAAATTTCGAACAGTTTCGGTAGTGTAGACAAAATATTATCGATTCCACTTGCAAGATGCTAGTTAGGTTATTCACACAAATTATATAATCTGCGTATCCTTACTGGATAACAACTTCTTATGACTAGTGTAGACATCGGTAATGAAAAAGAATGACACTTTGGAGAGCAACAGACCAAGATTACAAAACAATATAACACTAAAAACCGTGGATGTTACCATTGCAGTAATTATTGGGCCGGTTACATTTCAGATGCCCTTGCTAATTTGCCACTTTAGTAAAGTGCCACTCTGTGTCACTTGTGGCTCTAATTTTATATGTGTTTAATACAAGCGTTATAATTATATTCCTTTTGTAATAGTCATTGAATATAGACCAATTAAAATAATATTTTGCTTTGATTGTTATTAATTTCAAATTTTAATAATGTAAGGTGACCTTACCAGTATTGGAATCATCACGTAATCTAAAGTTTTAATCATTCCACAAGATGGCTGCAACTGATGTCGCAAGGAATATAATAGTTGTACAGATTTTAATTCTAGGATTGTATGGCGTTCTTTCAGGTAGTTTGGTATTTTCTTCGAATTCATTGTCTATTTTTTCAACTTTAAAAAGCTGCTTTGTGTCGCTCTCCTCTAAGTCGACTTAGACATGATGTAGTATGATGTTATATTCATCTGAGAAACAGGTGGAACTATCATTAAAGATAAAGCAATATAAAATAATATCTGCTGTGTCAAAACTCATTTAGATCAAGTTCATGGAGAGTTTAATATGCAAATAAATTAATTAATTGTCACCTTAATATCTTTAGATATTGGAAGTCATTATTTTACCTTGTTCTTGGTCATTAATTGTCCAGTAGTTAAGATTAATCATTAAGATAGTTCCATACTGGTTTTTAATAAACACATTAATTACTTCTCAGATGAATATAAATATGACTGGAAACCAGGAGTAGAGTCGAGTGCAGACCAGTTACTCCGTTTCCATATAGATGTTTTCACCAAATGTTGACTCACTAGTCAAGATACAGTAACGATATAAAAGTTATAAATAAAGTGTTGTATTTGTAAGAAGTGGTTATCTATTAACGGGAGCTGGGACGCTAGAATGCTCACAATTTACAAAGCGACAACCTCAACCAGTCTGATAACTGCCAGGTCCATCTGACACTGAAACAGATTTTAAATTCGGGTGCAAGCATCTTAGATCTCCACGTTATTTTACTGGATCATTGTTTCAGTATTTTGGCGATGGAGATGTCACATTGTAAAGTAAACAGACAAAAGTGTAAATCCTTTTTTTTCGATTTTTATAGACCTGACTGCGCTTAGACTACAATACTAATTATTAAATTAAGAAGTAAAAGTAACTATTCAACTTCCTAGTCTTTCGGTAGAGGCAAAATTGTCCATAAATACGAAATGGAACTTGCAACTTGAACTGCAACCTGTAGTGGCAAAATTTTCGTTTAAAGTTCATAAATCGAAATTCTTAAATTCCTAGCACACTATTTTCGATAAAAATTTGATTAACATCTTTTTCAACTATGCAAATTTTTTTTGTACGATTGATCTGAAATTTTTTATGTTAAGACAGTCAATTGCATCACCCCCGGTTTACACGGAAATCGAATATATAGCTTCGACTTGACAACACGTCACAATATTAGCTTGAAAACACCCTATTGGAAATAAAATTCATCGCAAAATTTAAATATGAACTATTGCCCTTGTTATTTTAAACATGTTAGATATTTCGCTCGTAGTAGACACTCTACCAGGCACAATTCTTTACAGATTTTGACGAAACTTATTGAAATGTTTTTAACAACCAAGGGTTAACCATATTGAACATCAAAAATAACCGAAAAATATTTAATGAATTGTTATTAGGTACAATCCCGGACAGATTTTAATGAAACTTTGCAATATTGTACATTTATCACGTAGAAAAGAAGTGTATGATTTAAGGTTGAACTTTTCATTTCGTCGATTGTTACTGTACACGTTTTTATTAAGTGGCCGTATTATCTTACCTGGCAAGCTAGCTTCAATATTTGATGACATATTTCTTGAACATGACATTTTTTATCCTAATTAACAAGGTCAAATGTCATTGACCTTGGCTGTCTATATTTACTTTCATTTTTGATGTCTGACGAACCTTTCCAAGACACAACATGTCGTAACTTTAGACTGTTCTAAATAACTTAGAATATATATTAACAGTGTGGTAATTGAGGTAATATTTCAATAAATAGAATCTTACCTTGTACGAAACGATTTGATTTTCAGAAAGACCGATGATATTTAACCTTTTCGATTCATCGAACGTAATAAATATTTGTAAAGATAAACAATGGCAACAATACCATGTCAGCAAAGATGGTAAGATCATATTCCTAACAGCCGATATAAAACAACGTGTCTTGTATTGGATCACAAAGAGTGAATTTTTCTCTCTGGCTCTGGACGACAACAAGACGGTTGTGAATATGTCAAAGAAATTTAGAAACGGATTAGCATACAAAGGTAATTTTTCCTTAAAATCACGATAGTTGTTAATATAGTTGTAATCTGCAATATAAAATAAAAACAAATGTTTCGGTGAGAAGAATTATCTTCATTTGGACTTTTCGTTGTTTATCTACATTAAGTCTACCTATAAACCTTTGGTAGATGATGCGCGTGGATATAACAGCCCTTCAAAACAATACAGGTTCTTTATATCAAGGCACAAGTCTTGTTAGTTTGAGGGGTAGATATTGCTGTCATTAAACTGGTTTAGGAATAACTACCTTGTAACATAATTATCATATTTACTCTCAATTACACATTTGGTGTAAAATTGTTCTAATGTCGGTAAAACTATGGAAGGGAATAGCTGCCATAATTCGATGTAGTGAAGAAGTGTCTAATTCCATTGTAATAAGTCAAATGACATGTGTAATAAAACAAAATACGAGACAGTTTAAGCAAAGGCTTCAACAATCGACCTAAAATGGGAAATCGAAAATGTTATGCATAATAAATTGTTGACCCAAATAAACAATCATTATTATTATCATGGAAATTGATGGCGAAAATTCATTCACTGTCTGTCATAAAGAACAAGACTATAAATTCCACTGGGAGCAGTTCTTGATTTCTATTTTTTGGTCATGTGATGGTCATGTGATGAACGTAAAAGATACAAAATAGATATGACAAAAGTGAAATGTAAAAGGAGAAACTGCACGCGACAAATAACCAATGTGTTAACATACATCTAATGTAAAATGTATTTAGTAATATTATATTCTACAAAAACAAGAGTGATCTTACCGTTAAACATAAAACTTTTGTTTTAAAACAATTTACTTTAACAAAAGTTGTCATATGTTTTTTTTTATATTAATGTATCTTGTTTAATCACACATGTCATTTGGCGTATTACAATGGAATTAGACACTTCTTCATTGCATCTAATTATGGCAGCTATTCCCTTCCATATAAAACTGACTAGGATGAATCGATAACGAAACTTGTGTCAGTCTCTATATAATATTTAGCAATTTGAGTTAATCATCCACAATAGGAAACGATATATATGTTGGAAATGTAGCTAGGTTTTGTTTTGAAAAACTTTCCCTATAATTTGTCTTATTAAGAATTTCCCAAGACATTCTAAATAAACAGAAATTCTATGTTTTAGTATGTTTTAATAGTTAATAGCCAATACGTCATTTACATCGAACCTGCTTCTTTCTTTAAGGATTTTTACAGCGCGCTGTGGCTGTGAATTTATTGGAGTTTATGGGATTCATCGTACACGATGGTCAAATAATATTTGCTGAAGCTAATTGGGGCTTGATGAAATTTGATGTTAAGACGAACAGGAAACTCTTCAGTTTCAAAAATTCCAATATAAAGAATTATTTAAGCAATAAACGGTCACCCTATGGCGGTTATGGTCGTATATCAGGACAAAGGTTGGATGGAAAATTGAATGAATGCGCGTTAGCGCATTTATGATTAATTTTCCATCCAACCTTTGTCCTGATATACGACCATAACCGCCATAGGGTGACCGTTTATTGCTTATATTTACATTTTCCAAACCTGTCACCTCGACAAATTCTACTCTTTGCGTGAAAATTTCATATTACCCGCCTTTGTCGCTGGAGTTGATCTTGTTGATGGAATAGCCATTTTCTTTTCGTCAGAATATAGTTCGCGGGGGAAAGCTCTCAAAATGTAAGAAAAAACAATGTTTATCTCAATTTTATGTTTTATCTTTATAAATCAATTCATTTATCAATAAATATAAAACGTTTTGGTATGAATTCCGACTTGAACGATGAAAAGCAACAAAATCATGAAATTTAATGAACGCGGATACAATTGAACAACGGAGAGGTGATTCGGCTAGACCTGACCACCGCATGTAAACAAGTAGGAAAGTGGAGAAAATGAAAGAAACTATAAAGACCAATCTAGAAGAAGGCCCGCTCCATATGTTGATAGGTGAACACTTTTTACACTCAATTCAGTTAATTTTCAGTAAAAGTATAGTATTTTGAAACTTAATATTAAGCAATTCATAAACCTGCACTTTTAGGCTCTCAAACTGAAGCGAGTAACTAGGTCAAATGGGTCTACGGCTATGGCCAGTACACTCAGGCCAAATTCGATTGAGTTCTATCGCATTTTGCCAATTATTTTGTATGAGACTTGGAGTATTAGATTGGCTTTGGGTTAGGCTAATGGAAACTTTATTACATATTAGAATTCAACATTAAAATTGGAATTTCACGTTCAAGCGTGAAGATGATCGACGTTAATAACGCGACGGCCATGTTTATTTACATCCGAGTATTACTACGCTCTATGTTTTGGTGATGAGGCAATGGCAGTTATTGTCTCATAAACGCCACACGTATTAACATTAGTCCTATGGGGAAAAACAATAGCTAATGTAAATATGTCCCTTTATATTCATCATTAGGGATTGATATTTATGATAACCAAGTCTGGTAAGTTATTTGTCATTTGATATTTGTATATTTAAACAGCTTCTCACTGACACTTTGTTTCAATAATTACAGCATGTACACGAGGAGCATTTAAACGTATCGGATCAGTTAGGATTTTTTCGCTTACTATCAAATAATATATAGACTAGTATATCTGCCCCTATTCCAGCGTTATTGGTTTTGAAAGTTGTCGACTGGTTTAGAAACAGGATAAGGAGGTTATGTATTTGTGGGGCCCCTCCAAATGTGCAGATGTTTTAATCCTGTTTATTACAATCGGATTCGTCAAATCCAGGGATATTCGAAAAGATGGATTCTCAAAGATAATGATAAAACTTGATCTATTGTATTACAGTTTGTATTGGAATGGGCCAGGTGAAAAACAGATAAGCAGATATTTTATAAATTCTAATATAAATGAGGTTGTTGTTCAGAGGTTCAATAACCACCAATTGTTTCCTGAAGCTGTTCATCGTAAGTATATACTGGTATACAAAGAAACAACTATATTTCTTTCCGCATTGTTTCAGTGACTAAACAATAATATAGTACAAGCAAGACAATTCCGTTAGTCAAAATTTCTTCCAAAATATGAAGGTCGGTGTTGTCGGTATAATTCCGCTAAACAGAGTCTTCTTAGAGTACTTTAAAATTTCACTCAACCAAAAGTCTCATCCAAATCATGACAAAATCGGAAATAATAATTATTTAGTTGTGGACTCATAGTGGTCATAACATTTTTTATAGAATGTGAATCTGAAATGAATGTTTGGCATCTATTATTGAATCTAAAATTAGCTATTGAACAAAACACAATTAACATTATTTATAAGTATGGTCTCTGTAACATTGTTACTCTCTATATTTTAGAAGAAATTATATTGGATGTACATGACATTTTTCGGGTTAAATTACATCTCTGAATCATGTGAATATTTCAAATATTCAAGATGATTTTTAATATATTTTGCTCTTTATATTTTAGAAGAAAGGATTTACTGGTATGATTTTTCTACGAACTATTTTAGCACCAATATGAACCAACAGAACAGACAATCCTGGATTTCTGCAAATATTGGTGTAATATTTGTTTTAATAGATGAAATTATGTATTATTCGTATCAAAGGTAGATATTAACTCAAATATTGACTTCATCAAATTTTAATTCACACACGAGGAGAATAGTGAATAAAACATGACTTTAATGTTCTGAATGTTCCAAGACTCGTTACACTGAATCAGGCCATGTTCTTTCTCATGAATGCAACAAGCGAAAACATGAAGACGGAACATTTCTCAAAGGTGAACCTTTCTTTTATTATTTCAGAAATATTTCTTCTCAATTGATGAAAACAATAAATCCATTGAAACCTTATTATTCTTGTCCTGCCGAAAATGTTGGTCAATTGGTTGTTATTCCTGCATCATATCAGTCTACTAAACAGGATGTGGACAAAGATAGTATCAAGCGAATAGACGAAATTGATGATATAGAAGATGATGTTTTAGAAGATGGTGTTGTAGAAGATGATGTTGTAGAAGATGGTGTTGTAGAAGATGATGATGTAGAAGATGGTGATGCAGAAGATAAAGTTGTAGAAGATGGTGTTGTAGAAGATGGTGTTGTAGAAGATGGTGTTGTGGAAGATGATGATGTAGAAGATGGTGATGTAGAAGATGGTGTTGTAGAAGATGTTGTTGTAGAAGATAGTGTTGTAGAAGACGTTAAAACTGGTGTCTGGTCAACAGTAGGTTGGGGTTTAGGATGTGGTGTTCCATTACTCATTCTGTTTATAATCTGCTTCAGATTGATGCTTCAAAAACTGTTCCGTAGAAATCTAATCAGACAACCTAATCATAGCACTACAGAAAATGTATTCGATGCCCCCGAGAATATCGGCAATGCTGACCGTGTAGAATATAGAGATTCGCGCGTGACGATAGATTCTGAACCTCGGTATGTTGATTTTAAAATCTAAATTGTATGTCTAGATTGTATAAATCTCCTAGCTAAGATTGATTATGATTATTGAAATACAGTGTATTTTGAACTGGGATCGGAGGTAAATGTCACTGTTATGGACGTTGTATACTAAATACTTACGCTTTTCATGGATTGTATATTTTTACCTTTATGGTCGATCTTGTATATTTTATTTGAATTGAACCTTGTATGTTTGAATCTTGTTTATACAGACTATAAGTATATCTTGTATTGGGATTCTAGGTAATAGTATTAGCCTATAGTTGATCTAGTGTATATCGTGTTTACATGTGCTTAGTTTTGGGCCTCATAAAGATTCATTATGATTAGTCTAAAGCTATTAAAGGGTTAAAAAGAAACATTTTCCAATTAGATGATTTAAATGTTTGCTTAAATCCATATATAAGCTTTCTTACACCTCTTTAGAGTTTACGTTAGCCCTTTTGTTTGGTTTTGGCTCTAAAGATTAAGGACAGGATTGTAATTGTATAGTAACTCACAGATATTCCTCTAGATTGTAGTACATGTATATCATTTCAAAAATTAGAGCAACACTTGTTTATGCTTTGCTGTGAATTTAAATAATTTTTTAATCATGGTATTTACATGTACTAAAGTATTGTATTAATAAATGTATTTATATATCAATTTATGTCAACTTTTTCTTGTTTTAAATATTTATATTAAGTATATTATTAAAAAAATATTTTCCAATCGCCAAGTTTCCTTTTATGGGTCAGCATATTGATTATATGTTTTCATTTTTGACAAAGATACAATCAAGATTTTAAGAAATACAGTAACCCGATTGGTTCATATAAACTCAGTTTAAGTGATTGACCAACCTGTGTAGTCAGTGGCACATCCCATTCCTTTTTTAACAAACTGTATGAGAAGGATATCGCATTTTTTAAACATTGATGATGAGACAATATCTAAGCTTTATTGTTAAAAAATGATAAACAAGGTCAAGTCCAGCTTATATTTCACTTTAATAGTCATAGAATACTGACTTATTAAAATGACCATTATTTTTTTTACATTTTAATGATATAAGGTAACCTTACAAGTATTGGAAACCATCAGTGAATCTAAAGTTTTAACCATTCCACAAAATGACTGCCACTAATGTCGTAAGGAATATAATAGTTGTACAGATTTTAATTCTAGGATTGTATAGCGTTCTTTCAGGTAGTTTGGTATTTTCTTCGATTTTACTGTTTATTTTTGCTAACTTTATGTCGCTTTCCTCTTAGTCGTCTTGGACATGCTCACGTTATTTTTTTTCAAATTCTTGTGCTAACTATAGAAAGTTAATATTTTCAGAGTCTCCTTGCTACATTATTAAAGTCCCAATGTTATTAAAATAATTATAATTGAGGTAATATTTCAATAAATAGAATCTGTATATTACCTTGTACGGAACGATTTGATTTTCAGAAAGACCGATGATGTTTAACTATTTCGATTCATCGAACGTAATAAATATTTGTAAAGATAAACAATGGCAACAATACCATGTCAGCAAAGATGGTGAGATCATATTCCTAACAGCTGATAGAAAACAACGTGTCTTGTATTGGATCACAAAGAGTGAATTTTTCTCTCTGGCTCTGGACCCCAACAAGACGGTTGTGAATATGTCAAAGAAATTTAGAAACGGATAAACATACAAAGGTAATTTTTCCTTAAAATCACGATAGTTGTTAATATAGTTGTAATCTGCAATATACAATAAAAACAAATGTTTCGGCGAGAAGAATTATCTTCATTTGGACTTTTCGTTGTTTATCTACATTAAGTCTACCTATAAACCTTTGGTAGAAAATTTTATTAGATCGTGGATATAACAGCCCTTCAAAACTACAGGTTCTTTATATGTCATTAAATTGGTTTAGGAATGACTACCTTGTAACATAATTATTATATTTACTCTCAATTACACATTTGGTGTAAAATTGTTCTAATGTCGGTAAAACTGACTAGGATGAATCGATAACGAAACTTGTCTCAGTCTCAATATAATATTTAGCAATTTGAGTTAATCATCTACAATAGGAAACGATATATATGTTGGTAATGTAGCTCGGTTTTCTTTAAACAAATTTCCCAAGATATTCTAAACAAACAGAACAACCATGTATTGCACTTTTCCCGCATCCCGTAATTATGATATCGTTTTAATAATTAACCTTGCCGCTATTATTTAATTGTAATATTTATGTATTTCTCATTGCCCTTAGGGGTCGTAAGAGAATAAAGTATTATTATTATTATTATTATTATTATTTATATTCTAAACAAACAGAACAACTATGTATTGCTCTATTCCCACATCCTTTATTTCTGATTATGTTTTGATAGTTAATAGCGAATACGTCATATTCATCGAACCTGCTTCTTTCTTTAAAGGGATAATAGGCGTTAGAATACACTCGTCCTACGGCTTATATTTGTGTTTCATATTGACTATTAGTATGCATCCCACACTTTACCAAATTTTAAAAAGCCACAATAAAAATATATTCGGAATTTTAAAAAAAAGTGAGCCAGCGACGATTCCATTCAGTTCGAGAATAAAAGCGTCTGGTAAATCAACGCTAAAACATCGTTGTGGAATTCAACAGTAGGGGTCAAGGACGCGTGAAAACCCACATGTTAGAGTTACTTCCCTTTATATTTACACGATTTGAAAATCGCTTGATGGATGGCTCAAGCTTTTTATGATTAACTACTTTATTTTGGGGATTTATCGGATTTTAGAGGGATTTTGATGTATAGGTAAGTCCACTGATGGATATATACTGTTATTGTCCAAATTTGAGTGAACTTAAAATTTAATGTTTGTTCTAACGCCTATTATCCCTTTAAGGATTTTTACAGCGCGCTGTGGCTGTGGATTTATTGGAGTTTATGGGATTCACCGTACACGATGGTCAAATAATATTTGCTGAGGCTAATTGGGGCTTGATGAAATTTGATGTTAAGACGAACAGAAAACTCTTCAATTTGAAAAATTCCGATATAAGGGATTATCTCCCCTTATATTCATCATTAGGGATTGATATTTATGATAACGAAGTCTGGTAAGTTATTTGTAATTTGATATTTGTAGATTTAAACAGCTTCTCACTGACACTTTGTTTCAAAAATTACAGCATGTACACGACGCCAGATCTTTTAATCTGGAAAATCTTAGAAAAGCGACTGGTTTTATTTCTTCAATTTGAAACACGGATTTTGTACAGTAAGGTGGAAATACTGTAAACGATAACTCTATTCTGTGTAATCTCCTTGTTACTTGTTAATGAAATAATCAAATCTTTGTTAAAATGTCCGCTGTTTGAAAGTGAAATTCGTATATTTTGAAATATAAAATTGAACAATAAACAAATTTCACATTCAATACGTATTGGAAAGAAGCAGAAAGAACAATATGGGTTAATTCATAAACGACTAAGACTTTCATATGACAGAACTTCGCGTGAACTGAATTATGATAATGGTTTGGTTGCTGAGTTGGAGCCCGAATTAATAGAATATGAAAAGCCTGAAAAAAAAGGTTTGGAGCTATTCTCCGCTCAAAATCTTTGGACTCTTATGATTGGTAGGGGTTTACTAGGTATTTCCTGAACCTTGAGAAGAGGAAACTGGATAACACTTCTATTAGAGAAATAAATTCAGACGTTGGGGATCTTAAATCTGACTCCTTGATATTTTGGAAGAAACTAGGTTTTCAATTCTTAGCTCTACTCGTGTCATGATTCGTTGCAGAGCGACCCAGATGTGCTACAACCAAACGTTCGAAATGTTCTGTCTGATGAAGATCGAAATGCGTGCGATGAAGAAATTTCGAAAGATGAGTTATTTAATTCCAGTGGAATTTTATTTATCCTTTAGGGCCTTGTAAGGTGGCATTTATTACAAAGTGATACAACGTGTGCTAAGGAACTGTCCCCAAGTATGAAAATGGGTATGATCTCAATATTCTATAAGAATAAAGGTGACCGCACTGATCTTAAAAAACTACAGACCCATCAGTTTATTAAATTTGGACTACGAAATATTTTCTAGATGTCTTGTATTGCGCTTAAAATCTGTCATATCATCTGTAGTTTCGTCAGATCAGACATCTTGTATCCCAGGTGGAGATATATCATTCAATATAAGCGTCATTAGAGACATTATTGATTATGTTGATGTTACAGATTTCACTTTACTTGTTGAAAATCGATTCCCTAAAAACTCTTGACAGAGTTTCACATTCTTACCTATTTAATGTGTTGAAATTAATGCGATTTGGCTCACATTTTACTAATTCTGTCAGAAAGCTTTATATAAGGTAAATGGACACATTCCCAGTGAGATCAGTGCGACAAGGCTGTCGCTGTAGCAGCACTGTTGTAGGTGCTTGCATTTGAATGCGTTTTAAATATTGACATACACGGCATTCCCATTCCGTTTTCTGACAGAACATCAGGTATTTACCAACACGCTGATGATGCAACATTGATGTTAAATAATCTTAATTCTGTGAATGTCTTTGAGTCTATTGACCAATACTGTAAGCAAAGATCAATATTGACAAGTCACAGTTACTTGTTGCTGGTACTGCTAAGTGTGTTCATACTGATTTAGATCTTCCATTACAAATACTATATGATGTTTTTTTAATTCTAGGAGTTTATTTGGGACCGAACCCATCTGTATGCGAGAATTGGAATGGAAAATTAGACAAGTTTCAAAAAGTTATTAATTTGTGGCAAAGTGTTATAGTTAACACTCTTTGCTTGTCGATGTTGTGGTATATACTATAATATATTATTGCATTTGAGCAAATGTGCAGATGTTTTAATCCTGTTTATTACATTTGATCCGTCAAATCAAGATATATTCAAAAAATTGGATTCTCAAAGATAAAGCGGACCAAACAAGCCGATGTTATTATATTGATCTATTGTATTACAGTTTGTATTGGAATGGGCCAGGTGAAGAACAGATAAGCAGATATTTTATAAATTCTAATATAAACGAGGTTGTTGTTCAGAGGTTCAATGGCCACCAATTGTTTCCTGTAGCTGTTCACCGTAAGTATATACTAGTATTCAAAGAAACAACTATATTTCTTTCCGCATTGTTTCAGTGACTTAACAATAAAATAGTAAGACAATTCCGTTAGTCAAAATTTCTTCCAAAATATGAAGGTCGGTGTTGTCGGTATAATTCCGCTAAACAGAGTCTTCTTAGAGTACTTTAAAATTTCACTCAACCAAAAGTCTCATCCAAATCATGACAAATCAGTGACTCATAGTGGATCATACCAATTTTCGTAGAATTTGAATCTGAAATGAATGTTTGGCATCTATTATTGAATCTAAAATTAGCTATTGAACAAAACACAATTAACATTATTGATAAGTATGGTCTCTGCAACATTGTTACTCTCTATATTTTGGAAGAAATTATTTTGGATGTACATAACAATCCTCGGGTTAAACTGCATCTCTGAATCAAGTGAATATTTCAAATATTCAAGATGATTTTTTAATATTGTTGCTCTTTTTTTTAGAAGAAAGGATTTACTGGGATGATTTTTCTACGAACTATTTTAGCACCAATATGAACCAACAGAACAGACAATCCTGGATTTCTAGTGATATTAAAATAAATGTTTTAATAGATGGAATTATGTATTATTCGTATCAAAGGTAGATATATAGACCAATTGTATACGGGATCCAAACCAGTAAATAATAATTCAAGGACAATTTAGAGATCATACTTAAAGTCGGTTATATTTGATATCTGACGCCCAATTGGCCTTAAATTTGACCCAAATCAAGTTATTTCCTCCATAAAAGAGGAGAATAGAGAATAAACATCATTTTAATGTTCTGAATGTACCAAGACTCGTCACACTGAGTCAGGCGATGTCTTCCTTTCTCCGACATGCTCCGACATCTCCGACACTCCGATTCAGTCTTGATATATGCGAATTGAAAAACACGTGTTCTTGGTGATGTCTGCAATGAAAAGTCAGAATGTTCTTATTATGTATTATGAAACGAAACGATAAATATATTTTTTTACAACATGAAATTGTGTAATCATATTCATTGTTTGCTTTAAGAAAGATGTTCGTTTACTTAAAATCGAAAAATACCTCAAAGGTGAACCTTTCGTTTATTATTTCAGAAATATTTCTTCTCAATTGATAAACACAATAACTCCATTGAAACCTTATTATTCTTGTCCTGCCAAAATTACTGGTAAATTGGTTGTTATTCCTGCATCATATCAGTCGACTATACAGGATGTGGGCAAAGATAGTTTCAAGCGAAAAGACGAAAATACTGTTGTAGAAGATGATGATGTAGAAGATGAAGTTGTAGAAGATGGTGTTGTAGAAGATGATGTTGTAGAAGATGTTAAAACTGGTGTCTGGTCAACAGTCGGTTAGGATGTGGATTTTCATTACTCATTGTAGTAATAATCTGTTTCAAATTTGCGAGAATTGTCAGGAGAAATCTAATTAGGCAACTTAATAATGATAACACTATAGAAAATATATACGATCTACCTATGAATATTAACAATGCCGACCATGCTCTAAATGAATATTCAAGCAATAATCTAGGTTCTAATTCAAATTATCTTGAAGTTCGTTTTTAAAGCTATACAACTACCTAACATATTTGACTTTGGTTATTAAACTATCAGATCAAAAACTCAGATCAGAGGTTAATACCATGGTGATGGACCTTGTATTCTCTTCTACATTTACTTTACAAGGTGATCGTGTATATTTACTCGAGAAGTGAATCTTGTTTATTTACTCGAGAAGTGGATCTTGTATATTTACTATAGAAGTGTATCTTGTATATTGACTCTAGATTGTATCTTGTATATTTACTCTAGATTGTATCTTGTATATTTACTCTAGAAGTATATCTTGTATATTTACTCTAGAAGTGTATCTTTTATATTGACTCTAGAATTGGATCTTGTATATTTACTCTAGAAGTGGATCTTGTATATTTACTCTAGAAGTGGATCTTGTATATTTACTCTAGAAGTATATCTTGTATATTTACTCGAGAAGTGTATCTTGTATTTTTAATCAAGATGTGGATCTTGTATATTTACTCTAGAAGTGTACCTTGTTTATTTACTCTAGAAGTGGATCTTGTATATTTACTCTAGAAGTGGATCTTGTATATTTACTCTAGAAGTATATCTTGTATATTTACTCTAGAAGTGTATCTTGTATATTTACTCTAGAAGTGTATCTTGTATATTGGCTCTAGAATTGGATCTTGTATATTTACTCTAGAAGTGGATCTTGTATGTTTACTCTAGAAGTATATCTTGTATATTGACTCTAGAAGTGGATCTTGTATATTTACTCTTGAAGTGTATCTTGTTTTTTTACTCTAGAAGTGTATCTTGTTTTTTTACTCTAGAAGTGGATCTTGTTTATTTACTCTAGAAGTGGATCTTGTATCTTTACTCTAGAAGTGAATTTTGTTTATTTACTCTACAAGTGGATCGTGTATATTGACTCTACAAGTGGATCTTGTTTATTGACTCTAGAAGTGGATCTTGTATATTTACTCTAGAAGTAGATCTTGTATATTTACTCTAGAAGTATATCTTGTATATTTACTCTAGAAGTGTATCTTGTATATTTACTCTAGAAGTGTATCTTGTATCTTTATTCTAGAAGTGTATCTTGTATATTTACTCTAGAAGTGTATCTTGTATATTTACTCTAGAAGTGTATCTTGTATATTTACTCTAGAAGTGGATCTTGTATATTTACTCTAGAAGTGGATCTTGTATATTTACTCTAGAAGTGTATCTTGTATATTTACTCTAGAAGTGTATCTGTATATTTACTCTAGAAGTGGATCTTGTATACTTTACTCTAGAAGTGATCTTGTATATTGACTCTTGAAGTGGATCTTGTATATTTACTCTAGTAGTGTATCTTGTATATTTACTCTATAAGTGTATCTTGTATATTTACTCTAGAAGTGTACCTTGTATATTTACTCTAGAAGTGTACCTTGTATATTTACTCTAGAAGTGTACCTTGTATATTTACTCTAGAAGTGTACTTGTATATTACTTAAATACTTATTTACTCAAGATTACTTGTATATTTACTCTAGAAGTGTACCTTGTTTATTTACTCTAGAAGTGGATCTTGTATATTTACTCTAGAAGTGTATCTTGTATATTTACTCTAGAAGTGTACCTTGTATATTTACTCTAGAAGTGTATCTTGTATCTTGCTGCTAGAAGTGTACCTTGTTATTTACCTATAAGTGTATCTTGTATATTTACTCTAGAAGTGTACCTTGTATATTTACTTTAGAATTGGTGTAGGCTTTAAATACGACACTCCTTGACTAATGTTTATAACAATCTGGACTTTGTCTCACTCGAATTATTTCAAATTCCATAAAGAATAACATCATGGTGGGCGTTCCGTCCATTACTTTACAACTTAGCTTAGACCACAAGAACTCACTTACAGAACACACTCCACCCTTATTGACGGAGGTCAATAACACAATACTTCTAAAATGCTTATTTCGGGTGCTAGAACTACATGTACCACTCTGCTGCTGGCACAAGTGTATAGTACAGTGAATACTTTGTTCATATAACCATATTTAGAATAAATGTCCATCACATACAGAGGGTCAGCATTATCAACACCTAAATTTATGAATGCGTAATCATCAGACAGTTTGAACTCCATCAATGGCGGCGAAATAGGTACACAATACGACTTTCCTTTCCTGTGTTAACTCAACTCGAGTTTTAATTGTTTCATTTTGTTTCATTTTTCATCTTAATGACACTTATCAATAACTAAGTTGGTGAAATGGTGATTTTCTAGTAAAAAGATTGTAAACTTGGCAGGTACAGTAACATTAGCATGATCTATTCTTCTGAAACATCTCAGTATGTGATCTTCATATTTCAAATTCAGAGAAATCTTTTGTTGTTCAAAATTAGAATCATGTTAACATTTCTGCACATTAAAGGTTTGTACCATAAATTCCTAGCCTCATTCATTTCTGCCCTTGAAATTTTCGTTTCGTCCCCACCATTGACTCTACATCTTCTTATCTAAGAACATATTCTGTAAATCTATTAAAAATGTTAATAATGCTGTAATCTGCAAGCTTTATTATAGTGCGTTCAGACGACTAACGTTAAGGCAGATTAACTCCAAACCGTTCTTCCGAGCCCGGTTTTATGGTTTTTATGCATTAACTGCTATCTAAATCAAACGCTTACAACTGAGCATGGACAGAATTGAAAGATTTCGAAGACAAAAACGTCAAGAAAGACTTGTTTTAATCTGCTATTTAACGATGTTAGCAGCAGTTCTAAACAGCTCGAGTTCGAGTAACACTATAGGCCTTGAAATACTAGTATAAAGGTGAAAAGTCGAGAGAAAAAAAAAAACAGAGGATCAAAGGAAAGGTCCCAGCAAGGGAAGAAAACTTTTTTTTTCCTCTCGGGGCGAGAAGCCGAGAATAATAGTGGCCACAGCTATATTCCGTGAAGAGTAGGCACAAGTAATGGAAAATTGATAAATATTTTATCACCTTAACTTGTATTCTATCAAAAGTTACAAAGTTACTGTCAATCTTATTTTATTTTCTAGATTCTGGTTATACCGTATTTACCTGTATTTTATTTGAAGCGTAAATTGTTTCTTTTGATTTCAGTAATTTCAGAATCATTTTCTGTGAATAATTAACATAGTAATTTGAAATAACAATTCCTAAATATTATTGAGAATTGGAAATCTTTTCGTCCCCACTCTCCCCTGCTACAAAATTCTAAAGCTGAAAAAGATAGATTTTGTCTTCAATAGAGAATTTTTAAGATTTTTAAATGGCATTTAGCAATTATAGGTACAATATACAGATACAGCTATATGGAACAACAGTTGTTTATTTAGTCTCTTATCAATACCCCCCTCGTTATAACTGCACATTTACTGCCCCCCTCCCCTTCCTACAAGTAATGTGACCATCCCCTGACAAATGCGCCCCCCCCCCTTCCTTGGCATATAGGGGTGGTTACGGGCCTTTGAAGCACCTGTTTGGTGTGATCTCGTTCCATATTCGCGGACGGGAGTAAGTCTTAAGATACCAGTCAAAAATCAAGCTTGGAGAATCACCTTCGACCTACATCACAAGGTTTAGGCAGTAAAAAAGACGATAAGCTTCGGTCAGTCAGTTCAGGATTCCGTTCGGAAACATCGACCACACAGGTTGCCCATAAAGCCTCTTGCATTACCTCTTGTATATGGGGGAGGGTGCGTCAACAATCTGTGAGACAGTTTATCATTTTCTAAGGGAGGATGATTATCTGAGTAGCTCAACAGAAGATCGCCCTGCTCCTCGGCGGGTGTGGCGATCATTGATAGATTGTAAGAAAAAGAATAAGATACAAAAGAAGAACCACAACAGAAGAACTATCGATGAAGAACATAGTACCAAGAAAATATTGGAAAGGTCTCTCCTTACTCAACGTCTGCGATATGGATATTTGTTCTTTTTTCTTTTACCCGAAGCGGACACCATCCATACCTAGTAGAATTATAATCATTACAAAATGGCGAGTATATATATATACTGCTATATACAGCAATAAAAATAAGATCAATTATGTATCCTTCCCCTAGTATAGTGTTTATCTTACAGAGTGAGTATTCGAAAGTCTCGAAGAATTAACGAAAGTGTGGGTAAGTTTTTTGGTATGGAATTTATAAGATAAATTTACCCCTATATTGTTAATCCTATAGTCTCGTATTACCTTTTATAACACAATACTACTGTTTACAAGTTCAGAACGCGAGTTTGGAAAAACGATATGACACATTAGCACTGGTTCATAACTATGCAAATAAGGTAAAATGTAAATAAAGTATTCATGCGCCACTCTCCCATACCAACAATGGCGTCGTTTCTTGTTGGTGACTCGGTTAAAATTGAGGGTAGAGCATGCCATTTCCAATCGTGAACGTAATATCCATGTGAAATAAAAAAAAATTACTGTTTATTATCCAAATCTTTTTAAAAGTCGTTTAAATCTTAGATCATTTTATCGTAAAAGGAGTCATTCGCAACCTGTAATGTAATACTGCTTAAATTGAACCCTGATAGTCTGTACATGTGGTCATTGATCTCAGGAACATAACTTTGTCAATCTAATTCGCGTGTACATGTTTATTTTTTAAAATGTTGTACACGGGGATATTGTGTGTTGGAACATTTGATTCATCGACCGGTTTTGGTTCAATATTTTTGTCGAATCGTAGATCTTAACCCCGTGGGTACGACCCTGAAGATAATCTTTAAGTAACATTTAGAAGTAGATAGAACATTAAAACAAGAACACTAAATGAGAAGTGCTTATCTGACAGTGTGCCTAAAGTACTGTGTCTAAATGAGGTACGACAAGAGGACACTTGTTGAAACGTCGCAAAATAAATAAACTCAGTAATTGTTATTCCATAAAACTTAGTTATTATTATCATACTACCAATTACTAAATGCCATATAAAGAATAAAAGAGGTATGCTTAACAAAGTGTGCCTAAATGACTGCTTACCATTATATACCACTCCTTCCGTCCATAAGAGTTTTCTTGTTTTTAAAGACCCTGCAAGATGTTTTTCTCCAGAATATTTGACCCATGAATAACCAGGAAAAGGACCTTGAATAGAGGATTCTTGAATATCTAAACCAAAGTAAGTGTTACGAATTTGAGCAATTATCATTGACATCTTATTCTATAACTTTAAAACCTTTTCCTAAAGTTTGTTCTTCTATTCCTCTTTTTCGTAGTTCTTCAATTTTCAGTGATTCTTTTAATTTGACTATTCTTTATTCTTATCCCTGCTTTGACAACAGACCCAAGAGCTTTCGCTTCAGAAGAAATAAGTGATTTATTTATTGTTTGATATAAAAATAGTTACTTTAGGAATTAGAGAAGTAAATGCTGACAAAAAATCATCTCTTGAAGAATTCTAACGATACCTCTATGTCTTAAATCAAGTCACTAAACATAAAAAATTAAAAATGTATAAAATTGTCTTGTTTAATAACGTTTCGGCTTTATGCCTTCGTCAGAAACACTCAAAGTAGTCCATGATCACATTTTTCTCGTCCTTCTATTTCCAAATTTTAGTTTAGAATCTTAAAAAATAAGACCAAAATGATGATGGCAACTCCAGGATACAATACGTCATGACCCTACTATTCGACGTCATAATAATTAAAACTACTGAAAGTGAAAATGGAGCAAGAGTTGAACATGGAAGAGGCAATCGGAATTACAGATAAATGGTTTCTAGCCCGAGATGAAACAGATTTTGATGATAGTGGAGACATATTTGATCTTCAATCACAGTCAATAGCTTGTACGACTGAATCTCAAAATGGCGAGGGCGCAACTTTAAAAGGAGGAACGGACTCTAGTGTGAATCTTAATGCAAATGAAAATGCAGATGATCTTGCTACCAAACCAAGAAAACACAGACAGAAAAAATATATATCGGATTGGAGTCATCTTCCCTATGGAATAGTTTTGGAAATTTTTAAATTCCTGAATGATAACGACAAGATATCCTTAGCGCAATCTTGTAAAACATTTTACTCAGTTTTTCATTCTCCAGTGTTATGGCGGCGGAAGTACATTCTATTTTCTGGGGTCCGATCTATGGAAACTGCCTCAAGGTCGAGCGTGTTCATCAAAAACTTTGGAAGGTATATTAAACACCTGGAGATTGAGTGCGGCCATCCGACATTACACAGTGCTCGACCCATGTCCATGGCGGTAGAGATGTTCTTCAACCAGTTGTCTAGAATTCGTGGAATCAAAATCATCTCCTTTAAAATGGATTACATGGATTTTTATCATGGATGGCGGTTTTTCGAGCAGTCAAGGTCCAGAATAATAGGAGCTTTGTGTATGTTTTTAAGAAAACAGAGACATCTTCAATGTTTGGATGTTTCTGGAGCTCAAATCGATGTCCCTGATGGAAACAAAGTTTTGAAAGCTTTAGCAGCTTGTTATGCCCACAACACAATAAAAACTCTTCAAATGAAAGATTTCTTTGAATTGAGATACAACGCAACCATTAATTCCTGTTTCTTGTCAACATTAAGAAAATTCACAGCTTTGAAGGAAATATACATGAACTTTATCTATTTGAATCCCTCTATTTTGGAAATATTAGGGAAAAAGCTAGGTTCCTGTTTAGAACTAATACGGCTTGTCGTGGACTCGTCCGAATCACAAATACGGACAGTTACTGCTTCAGATTGGGCCAATATACGAGAAAAATGTCCGAAATTGAAAGTAGTGTTCCATTTTTTGGGTATGTTGTCGTATAATGAATATACCAGTGCGTTGTGTCCAGGAATTCCATTGGTTGAATGTGATATACTCAGCTGGGAAGGTTACCCAAACGACCTTGAACCCGACATAGAACGTATGTCAGATATAGTGAGACATGTTGCCAACAAATTTCACAAATCTCTACGTAAGTGTGATAAATATTTTTATGCCAACCTATTCTACGGTACGATAGAAATGTCACTGCTTAAAACAGTTCACAATACGTCAATTGTAGAGCAATATATAAATACCACTGTTAAAGTAGAGCACAATACATCAATTGTAGAGCAATATATAAATACCACTGTTAAAATAGAGCACAATACATCAATTGAAGAGCAATATTGAAATGTCACTGCTTAAAATAGTGCACAATACATCAATTGTAGAGCAACATAGAAATACCACTGTTAAAATAGTGCTCAATACATCAATGGTAGAGCAATATAGAAATACCACTGTTAAAATAGAGCACAATATATCAATTGCAGAGCAATATAGAAATACCACTGTTAAAATAGTGCACAATACATCAATTGTAGAGCAATGTAGAAATACCACTGCTAAAATAGTGATCGGTACATCAATTGTAGAGTAATATAGAAATACCACTGTTAAAATAGTGCTCAGTACATCAATTGTAGAGTAATATAGAAATACCACTGTTAAAATAGTGATCGGTACATCAATTGTAGAGTGATATAGAAATACCACTGCTAAAATAGAGCACAATATATCAATTGTAGAGCAATGTAGAAATACCACTGTTAAAATAGTGCTCAATACATCAATTGTAGAGTGATATAGAAATATCCCCGTTATAATAGTGCTCAATACATCAATTGTGGAGCAATGTAGAAATACCACTGCTAAAATAGTGATCGGTACATCAATTGTAGAGTAATATAGAAATACCACTGTTAAAATAGTGCTCAGTACATCAATTGTAGAGTAATATAGAAATACCACTGTTAAAATAGTGATCGGTACATCAATTGTAGAGTAATATAGAAATACCACTGTTAAAATAGTGATCGGTACATCAGTTGTAGATTAATATAGAAATACCACTGCTAAAATAGAGCACAATATATCAATTGTAGAGCAATGTAGAAATACCACTGTTAAAATAGTGCTCAATACATCAATTGTAGAGTAATATAGAAATACCACTGTTAAAATAGTGATCGGTACATCAATGGTAGAGCAATATAGAAATACCACTGTTAAAATAGAGCACAATATATCAATGGTACAGCAATATAGAAATACCACTGTTAAAATAGAGCACAATATATCAATTGCAGAGCAATATAGAAATACCACTGTTAAAATAGTGCTCAATACATCAATGGTAGAGCAATATAGAAATACCACTGTTAAAATAGAGCACAATATATCAATTGCAGAGCAATATAGAAATACCACTGTTAAAATAGTGCTCAATACATCAATGGTAGAGCAATATAGAAATACCACTGTTAAAATAGAGCACAATATATCAATTGCAGAGCAATATAGAAATACCACTGTTAAAATAGTGCACAATATATCAATTATAGAGCAATGTAGAAATACCACTGTTAAAATAGTGCTCAATACATCAATTGTAGAGTAATATAGAAATACCACTGTTAAAATAGTGATCGGTACATCAATTGTAGAGTAATATAGAAATACCACTGCTAAAATAGTGATCGGTACATCAATTGTAGAGTAATATAGAAATACCACTGCTAAAATAGTGATCGGTACATATGGGAATTACCTCGATGATGTTGATAATTAAATGTTTTGGTGTTTTATTTCAGTTCGATTTCGGTTGTCCATCGACCATTCTTCCAGCTTCAGCCTCGATCAACCGATGATTCTGTTGTTACAGAAATGCTGTAATTTAACAGAGTTTACTGTTAATGCTACTCTGTCTTTAGAAACAGTGGATATTCTCTGTAAAATAGCAGCCGCCAGGAAACCAAAACGTAAGTTGGTTACGACGGTTTCTCTCGTCTTTCATATCTTGCAGCTGGAATAATCTGAGAACTCATCAACTAATGCTTATAATTGATATACATGTAGTACCTGGGACAATCTTGTTAAACGCCAGATTCAGTCGTCCCAAGAGAACGACGACTTGAAAACCACAGATGCCGAAATAGTTGCTAGTGTTCTAGACCAATTTTCTAGAAAAATTAAGTTTGTCATCGACCTTAGTGGCCATCTTGTCGATAATCAAAAGAGGACAATTTTTAATATATATTCGTTATTTTTTTTTTATAGTACATGTATAATTTTATTTTCTTTTTTAGTACTGGAGCATTTGGAACTCCGAGTTCGAGGCCTATCAGCGGAAGATAACTCTCGTTTGATTCAGCTTACTCAGATGTACATGAAGGAGATTCGCAACCGTCAAATGGAAGTTGAATTGGTGCCTGATCCGTTTTTAAGAGAATAAAGTGGTGCCGAGGAGTGAGATAGGTTGGTAGCAAGGAGAGTGGAGGATGGTATTTTGATGATATGAACCATGTAACCCGATATTGGATAGAAAGGATCTATGGAGAGTGTCGGGTGTGTCTTAGGAGCGGGGTGTATTTGGGTCAAAAGGTCGAAATTGGGCTTTGCTCTGCAATATTGCTCTATATCAATTTTTATGGCTAGCAGCTTTCCAATTGATTTTCTAGAACTTTTTAACTAAAATAATCATGAAATACTTTAAATAAATTTATATTAAAAACGTTTTGTATGAGAATCAAACTGTTTATTGAATCGTGCACTGAAAGTGGAATTATCCATGGTTCTTCTGGGTTTCTAAGTCTAAATCAGTAATAAAATACACTATTTTTGTTTATTTTATGATTTATTTTCCTGATACACATCATTTATGAACAGTGAATCGCACAGTTCGGTTGGTGATGCCTTGTTAAAGCAGATAGAAATTCATAGCGATTCATGAAACCACTAGTCTTAATATGCCGAATACGGGGTGTGGTTTGGACACAACGTTACAAAGAAATCAATGTTAAATCGGTTTTCAATAATAATAATAATAATAATAATAATAATGATAATGATAATAATAATAATAATAATAATAAATAATAACAATTTGATAATAATGACCTATCGTAAAGAAGCGATACGTTTTTCTATTTTCCTGGCCAGCCTGCCCATATCGATCTCTCGTAAAGTTTCTATCAGATGGTTGGTAGTTGCTTCACTGCTCAATCTCTTCCACTTGGCCAGACATTTTAAAGCAACATCACGTGGTGTTTGGTCTCTCTTCTGACCGCTAATATCAAACGCTGAAAAAAGTTATGATCATCCCGAAATCTATTCATTTAAGGGGGCATTCTGTGGTTGATTTGTAGCTTGGCTCAAATCTATGAAGCCTATACACAAAAATGTAGCGAAGAGTCCCTGGGTGTATCTCAAAGTTTTTTTTTTTTTTTGTTTTCTTGTTTAATTTCTTAACGCCAAAACTATTTTAAGATTTACATTTTAAGTTCATTATTGCCTTTGATAGGCACCAAACAGTGTTCCTTGAAAGGGGCAGATGTTTCGATTTGCGTGGTACACACGAATAGTTGGTAAAAAAGGTCAAAGTTCTACATAAAAAATATTTTTTTACATTTAATATAAAAATTGAAACTTTCTCTTTAACACTTATTTGCAAATTATTTTTTTATAAAGCAAAACAGTAGACACCCATGACTTGAGATAGCAAGCTGTTACCCTTATTAAATATAAAATGCACTTTCTTGCTGTTATCCTTTATAATTACCTTCTATGTCTTGTTTAATTAAAGCCGTATCTCTAACTGGTCTGAATGGTAACTGTGCATACAGGGACGACCATTTATGTCCTATACCATTAGCTGTTATTTTACAAGCTTCGCTAAAACCATCTGAAAAAGACACGAAAGGGTAAAGTCGTCTACCATCTACGCACTTATTTTCTGAAGAGTCTCATTTAGCTGACTAAATCAAAATGATTTTTTAAAAAAAATATGAGATCAAAATTCAAAATATATAACGGCGCCCTATGCAGAAGCTGGTAGAGCTGCACTCCTGATCCGTTCAAAGTGAAGGCTCAGCCCACGAGAACTAATCCCTTGGGAACACAATTTAGAGGAATCCTTACCGGTGAGATCAAATCTACGACCCGGAGTATATCCATCATCGTAAAGTCTCTTCAATGTATCAGGGTGAAGTTTGATGGCTCGAATTCTCCTGATACAGTCAATTTCAGATTTCAGATCCCGAATATTTCCCTCAGTTTGCTCGGCTTCCTGTTCTCTTCGACCCACATTCCGATTTAAATACTCCTCGTTTTTTACACTCCGCTCATACATATTCTGGAGCCTGTAAATCTCCTTCTGTACAGCCTTTCTCTCGCTCCTAACTTTGGCTACATTGTCTTTTACAAAATCCAATTTTTTTTCCAGTTTGAGCATGTCCTCCTGAACCTTGTTGATTTCGGTGAGTAATTGTTTGATTTGAGTTGGTGAATACGAGCGCTCGAAATATAAGTCTTCATACAATCTTTCTTCTCGAGTTTTCTTTGATTTGTAAGTGGACTCCATGTTGCTCTGTTTCTCCATGAGGCTCAACTCCCGTTTCCGTAAAAATTTCTTTTCCTCTACGACATGACTTAGTTTTTTTCGAACATGTTTAGAGTTGTACGTTTTCCGCCGCATTTGATGCACAGCGTCGTCAGCGCGAAGTTGAGTTTTGCGCGCCTCTTTCGTATTTTCAAGTTTACGCTTTATAAGATTGTTTGTTGCGTCTTGAAGTTTTCTAGAATAGGCTTCATCTGCGGTTATCCAGTCTTTCAGTGGGGATGAAATGCGCGGGAAAATGGACAGTGCGACCTTCATACAATACAAAATATTGTCATAACTTTTTTTATAATCATCAAAACTGTCACCTTTATGTTTAAGTAATTGATCCTGTATTTCCTCCAGTTTTTCAAAGCCTTCGCTAATTTTTCGTCTCCAGGCAACAATATTATTTTCATATTCTAAAACACACGAGATTTCTTTCCCCTGAGCCTCGGAAGCGAAACTGAGACAATATTTGTCCACGTGGTCATTCAGAGCTTTGTTTAAATTATCTTTACATTTTTCTAACATTTCTTCAAACGCTTCACTCCTGTTCAGAATGGCATCCATCTTTTTCAGTTCTTCTTTATGGGCGAGTTTTAACGAAGTTCGGCACCGATTCAAATAAGCGCCAAAATCACGACAGCTCTCGGCTCTCGTCTGTCTCCCGGTTTTTTGATGAACAAATCGAATCAATTCCTCCGTTTCCATATTGAAAGTATTTTTAGCGAAACGAAAATGTTTTTCGTTAAAATTGCGAATTTCTTTTTCAGATGCATGTATCAACATCATGGCTTTACGCCTCTCCGATTCCAGGGAGGTTGGAACGTTCAGTTTAATTTCTCGGAAGAAAATTTGGGGTGTTGGTGTTCTTTTTGGCTCGGGGTGACTCGAAGGAACCCGCAATTCGGGCAATCCAACGCTGTAGCGAAATTGATATTTGAGTGGCATTTTGTGTTTTACATGATACAGAAATGATTTAGATCAAAAAAAAAGATTTAGCTTAGTAGAACCTTGTCCTGAATGTGTTGGATCTGATGTCACATTAGGAAAAATAACGGAACATTACGGTATGATAGGTGTGCACTCCACCTAAAGCGTGTTTAAACCACACATTTGTGTTAATTAGTTCTCATAGAAATAATATCAATTCTTCAAAATAATAGTAGCTTAGGCTGTGGCACTATGGTCTATATTGCAAAAACAATAACTTTGGTACAAATGTAAATTACTTTTGCTGTGTTAGAGCTGTTTCTGGATACATTATATTCCTTTAACGCTATAGGTAATGGTTATAGTTATTACGGCAGTGTTTAAGGTTAATTACACGTAATATATCCCTATATTGTTGTAATGGTTATGTTTGTTATTCCAATATAGACCGTTTTAATAGATCACTATAAATATATTCACGTATATTATATTCCAAAACAGTTGTTATGGTTAAATTTATATTTTTTACATGGACTGTTTCAAATGATCACTGAAAATATATACATGTACATACAGTTATTCGAACATTCTTGTAACGGTTAATGTTGGTATTCCAATATAAACGTTCACTATTCACTTCCAGGTAGATTTTCTTACATTGTATGGTTACGATTAAAGGTATCATTCCAATATAAACCATTTGTAAATATCACTTTATACATAGATATATTATATTATCGTTGTTTCTAACCTGTAGCTCACTATTTTTTAAACATATATCACATTAGACATTCCTTTCGTACGCCCTGTAGTTAGGACAGGCCTCTAGTCGTCAGGCATACACGGGGGTACTGAAGGTAATAAACGTGTAGTTGTTTTAATGAATACTCAAAATATATTATAGTCTCAGGTACGAGACAAGCCTAAGTCCAGTTGGTGCTAATCCCTTATCCAATAGTTCTGTACCAGTTGAAACTATACAATAAAGGGTGTACTACTATTCCGATCATAAAGTATTTTAATAGTTGTTGTTGAATACTGGCCTAAATCACCATTGAATAAACTACCTACTTTGGTCATTCAATAATTTCTATAATAAACCTATTTAACTTGTAGATATAGATAAGTGTATGGTTTTTTTTTTATATTTAAAGGGATACTATCCCTTAAGATGGCTAAGTTTTTTGATTTTCAAATTTGGCTAAATTGAGTATATTATTAATTTCAGGTTTTTTTCCAGAATTAATATTAAATGGTTTACTTTTCGAATACATCAATTACACAAAAATTAAATCCTTGAAAGGTAAAATATATGTAAAATTTAGGTGCTCTCAATGTGTATATAGCCAGTGTTTCTAAAGAGTATTGCTTTTATCCGTACAGTAGTACTCTATTACCAAACAAAAAGCATAACGAGCTTGAAAAGTATACGAAATCATTTTTAAATGTATTGGCATTAATTAAGTAACGCTAGGAGTTATTTAGTTAATATATTATTTAGATAAGATAACGTACGCATTTCTCTACGTTTAGGAGTCTAACTTTGATATATACGATCCCAAAAATTCGACCTTAAAACAATATTAGAAATACCACAGCTTAGAATGGACATAAAAATTCAAAGTCTCAAACTTGATCAAGAAGAAAACTAATATTCATTAGTTAGATTTACCATTTAGAGTGCCAAAACTAAGGAAATGAATCTCTATATAAAACGATATATCCATGAAACTAAGTAATTATTGAGACAAGCTTAGCTTATTTTATATAACACAAGAATCGTTATGGAAGTTGTTATTAAATAAGTGTGTTTTATCCCATCAGTATATGGTCTTGTATAGGGTACTAGTATGTGCTTCTAAATATCGTTCAAAGCATAGCTTATTTTTTAAATGATTATTGCCTAGTTGTATTGGATTATATAAGGATTCTGTAGTGTAGTTTTAACACCGGATAAGCCCACCGAATAACAAAGAATCATTATGGCCAAGTTTAAAAATTTCAATTTTGTTGTCATTCTAAGAGGTGGTATCTTTAACGTCGTTATGAATTAAAACCTTGTCGGTAGTCAAGTAGCGTCGGTGTATATCTATTACTATAATATTATTGAATTAGTCAATAGCATTGTGTTTATTTTATTCATAATTGATTTCAACTTATAAAGAGAGAAAGGACAAATAGGCTAATACACAAGTTTTATTATTAAAATTATTGTAAATCGTACATGAAAAGATTTGATAAAATGTGCTATTTATTTCAATGTATAACCTCTTTAACAACCCAACTTTTGTTTTAAAGTTTAAATCAAAACTGGGTGTACTTATTATTTAGTAGGCCTATTTTATATTGTTGAAACTTTTATGATACGTAAACTTTATTAGGCGTTAATTTTGCTGAAAAAATATAACGAACTTAAAAACCTCTTATTTATTAGTATAAGACAGTATTGCTGTCAATTAGTTAATTAAATATTTGGACCTATATAACCTACGAAACATTTATAATACCCATAAAGGCCTGTATCCACATTCGCGTTTTCACGCCACGTAATACGCGTCGGAAAACGCCTGAAAATGACTCTGCGTAATACACTGCGTTGAACTATGTCCACATTAGCGTACTCGGAGTCGTAATTTGGGGCGTAATTGCTGCAAAATATGCTCATGTGACATTTTAAGTGCAATTTTAGTCACTCGCAGCTATGGAATCACGCCAGGCGTGAAACGCTCAAGACTTCTTCGGAGGTTATTGGTGTTTTACGCCGCGTCGGCAAAGCGTGGCGTTTTTTCGATTACGCCTATGCGGACAAGTCACTATTGAAATACTCTTTGGGGTTTCTCGACGCGTATTACGAGGCGTGAAAACGCTCCTGAAAACACGAATGTGGATACAGGCCCGAAACTTGCTGACTCTATTCCCAGCATCTGATAGCTATTTGGACTGATATGGCTGGGGGGTCAGGAAAACTAGGCACCAAGAACTTGGGATTTTCCACATTTCCACACCTCCGCAGGTGCGGGGGTATTAAACGTTTTTGCATTCCTCGAGTTCGCTAAATTCATGTCACGCCTGTGGTTGCGTCAAAGTGTTTTTTTTTCTTTTGGTCACTGAGCGATTGAAATTCTTGAGAAAAACACATTTGACCCAACCATTTATTCTGTTTATTTTGTTATGATTATGCTTTGTTATGAATTTAAAGGTCCAGATCATGTTACAATTTTTAATTGTTACATTACTTGTGTATATTAAAGAATTAAAGTAATAAAAAGTTATATTTCTACAACACTTATTTCTCTTGTGTTCAAATGACAATTTTTAGACTTTACAGCCTATCAATGCTGACTTAACGGCACCTTTGTTTATTACATTTATAGTTGATGGTTATTACATTTATGGTGGGGCTCTGGTTTTTACATTTATAGTGGGCTCTGGTTATTACATTTAGAGTTGATGGTTATTACATTTATAGTTGATGGTTATTACATTTATGGTGGGTTCTGGTTATTACATTTATGGTGGGTTATGGTTATTACATTTATGGTGGGTTCTGGTTATTACATTTATGGTGGGTTCTGGTTATTACATTTATAGTTGATGGTTATTACATTTATGGTGGGTTCTGGTTATTACATTTATAGTTGATGGTTATTACATTTATGGTGGGCTCTGGTTATTACATTTATGATGGGCTTTTGGTTATTTACATTCATAGTTGATGGTTATTACATTTATGGTTGGGGCTCTGGTTATTTCTTTTAGAATACTTTATGTGTGGGTCTCTGGTTATTACATTTATAGTTGATGGTTTTCGCATTTATGGTGGGTCTGGTTATTACATTTATAGTGATGGTTATTACATTTATGTGGGTTCTGGTATTCATTTATTAGTTGATGGTTATTACATTTATGGTGGGCTCTGGTTATTACATTTGGTGGATTCTGGTTATAATTTATGATGGTTATTACATTTATGGTGGATTCTGGTTATTACATTTATGGTTGATGGTTATTACATTTATGGTGATGGTTAGTTTTTACATTTATGGTTGATGGTTATTACATTTTAGGTGGGTTCTGGTTATTACATTTATGGTGGGTTCTTAGTTATAACATTAATAGTTAATGGTTATTACATTTATGGTTGATAGTTATTCATTATGGTTGGCGTTATTACATTTAGTTATGAACGAAATGTTCAGTGTATGGGGGGGATACAATTAAACTATGTTCAAAGCAAAATACTGTTATATTTCATATATTGCTTTTTTACAATTATCGAATTTTTGAATAGATAAACATCCAATATGAATGTAGTCCCAAATTTATAGTTATTCAAATAACCTGATTGTATTAGGGGAATCTTATATTATTTAAAGTGACTTTCCAGTTACCATATGGAAATTTACAAATATGGCTGATGAGACCCCTACATTTTAGGCTATGTCAATTATTGATTTACAATTTTTTGAAATGAATTTTTTGTTCATGACGTTTATGGTTGATGTTATTACATTTATGTTGAAGGTCATTACATTTATGGTGGGTTCTGGTTAAATTTTAGTGATTATTTGGAAATAATGGTGATTTTTACTTTTGTGACACTAGTTTATGGGCTGTGCACTATGATTGATCGATTTTGATGAATAATCTTTTGATATGCCTAAATTATAATATGGTCGTTTATTGTTTCCCCTGTGGTCCGTCAACAATTGGCTTATGAAAGCGATAGAGATCATATATCGGATTATGTGAGGATTTTGAACTCTTAACACTAGAGTTAAGGTATGTTTTATTGTTAATTTTTCAAAATCGGCATAGGCATGTTATATAACGGCCCTAAACAATTCCTCCTAATATGATTAAGACAGAGGACAGTTTGAAATGAAAAATTAAACGAGTGGAGTTTTACGTTCTACTCTTCTGCACCTTATGGGCTAATAAAGACAGACAACGCCATGCAGTGTGCAATGAGGGAAATTTGCCAGGACAGCGGCATCAGCCTACTCTTTTTGCGATTTCCAACTGTCAAGGGATCTTTAACGTGCACAGCCTGTAGCATACTGGGCCTCGGTCCCATCTAAACGACAAGATGATTTTTCCATGTCAGTCCCTCCGACCTGCATCACTGACAATGGGAAACCGGGCTGAAAAATCCGAAAGTTCATCTCAACCTTTGTCTGAACTGAACCCTGTACGTTCAGGTTAGCGAGCAAGCGTCTAACTCACTGAGCCACCGCAGCCCGAGGACAGTTGTGAATGGGAAAAATTAGCCAGGAACGCTTCAAAACTACACACAATTTCTTAATAAAACATTTTTTATCTTGATAGTCAAGTTATTAATTTAAGTTTAAACAATTTTTTTTAAAGTTCTAAAGGAGTTGATGTTTAATGGCCCTCTTTTTTAGGGTGTTCCTCTCTCCACTTATAATAATCTTCAGGGCTAAGTCGGCATTGTGTGTTATGCATCAAATTGTGTGTTCCATCACCAAATGGCATAGCCTGAAATATGGAAACAAAATGAATAATCTAAAATGTTCTGTGAGAGAGATGGCTTGAAAATATTCTAGAAATACCAGAACATAATCATTTTACATTCAAAGAGGAAAGCTAAGGTTTTTTGTTTAAACATACAAAAGTGTTATCATGACAATTAAACTGCACTCATTGAAGTGTTCAATAGGAGGTCTTTATCTGGAAGGCATACAGTAGTGCTGGCATGATATATCATTGAATCGAAATCCATTGTTTTAAAACTAGTTAAATTACTAGTAATAACATTTTGTTACCGTACCTCAAAATATAAGTGTTAAAATTATAAGATATTGAAACCTTGGAGAAAAAGGTATCCTTGTATTGCGATAGGTATTGTATCGTCCCATGATTGGCAATACCCAATACTAGCATACAATAAAGATAAAAAAGAGAAAAAAATTAAAAAGAAATACCCTTTTAGATCTCCTAAGATGAGGATAATTGATCCACATAACGGGTTCTTCTTCATGACGAGTTGCATTATAAGCTACCAAAACATTTACTACTATCGCAGCAGTAATGCTAAATATCATCCACTCAATATGGTTTCCTTCAATAAAAAAAATAAAACAATTGTCAGAATATTAGTCTTCTTGCCACATTTAATATTTGCAAGATGTCAGAAAATTAAGATTTAAGAAATAAGTGTTCTCATTAGCATATCATTTTTCTTCAAAAGTCAACTGTTCTTAAAAACAAAAGATTAAATACCCTGTACATGTAAAGTTTTGGGTGAAAAGTCTATATATAAATGGTTTGTCGAATTTTGAATTTTTCCATTTGTTTGATGATTCATGTAAAATAAAGAGTTTCTAATATTATTGAAGCCTCAATTATTATTATTTGTTCCAAATTTGGGTCCTTTTGAGTTGAAGGTAGGAATTAACCAATAGGTAATCTAAGACAATCAGAAGTATTTTGATGATATTAAAAGAAAAAGAATCACCATTTCACGGAAAATTTACCATCTGCACTGCAATAGGTGCAATTTTCAAATCTATAGGCACCTACTACTACAGTACAGCTATGGAGGCTACATGGGAGACTGTGGTTTCACCCGTTTACAAGTTCAACCGTGGTTGTTTCACCCAGAGGCTAAAAATTAATTGGTTATTTCACCCATAGTTTACATGGTATCCAGTTAAAACGGTAACATGTCAAAACGGTAACAAATTTTATTAGTTAAAACGGTAACAACTCCACCAAAACGGTAACAAAAATTTTCGGTTAAAACGGTAACAACTCCACCAAAATGGCAACAGATATTTTGGTGAATAAAAATAATTTATTTTGTACATTTCTTTAATATAAACATTTCGTAGTAGTAAAAATAACAATGGATTGTGAAAATGTATGCAGAGGTCTACTATGTACGCACCTCGTCCGATGAAGAATAAGTTGACAGTCAAAACAGACACACCTTAATTTTTAGTGCTAAAACCGTTTATTCTAAGATATTGTCTCTATCGTACTGAGGCCTGCAGGTAAACTATTTATGTATTTCTTTAAAGTATGGGCTCTTTGTAATCTGTACAAAAAAAGAAGGTTGGGTAAATAATTTCTGAACTGTCAGAAGTGTTCAAAGACATCGCGTGAGCAGTGCATTACGAGTATCTGTGAGGTGGTTGCGTTCGATTTTTGCTCCTGGGCGACACCTCCACTATTATTTCAATGGCAAACGACTAAAAGAGGGCATCGAACGCGCCTCAAATCCCAACAAGAAAGTGAAACAAGTGCAACATTATTCATAAAATGTGCTGACGAACAAAATTTCATAAGTCGGGCATCGGACAAGTACTTTATTTCTGTTTATGTCATTAATTAGAAAATATTATGTATCGCGTTTTAATTATGATCGTGATTACTAATAATGATAGTTGTCAGGAAATCTGTTAGCTTATTATGTCGGTATACCGTATATTACTTTGATCAATTGGCAAAGATTGTTTGAGTTCTTTTCAATCACTGATTTTAAGTTAATACTATCTTGATTAACAAAGATCACATTAATTATAGGATTTATTTCGTTACCATTAATTATAGGATTTATTTCGTTACCGTTTTAACCAAAAATAGCTGTTACCGTTTTAGCGGAGTTGTTACCGTTTTAACCAAATTTCCGTTACCGTTTTGGTGGAGTTGTTACCGTTTTGACTAAAAAATTTGTTACCGTTTTGACATGTTACCGTTTTAACTGGTATTCGTTTACATTAGCTTCAAGTGAAACTTTCTTATTTAATATCACATAAATACTTCATTCACAGAAATATATTGACTGAGGGCGCAATAAGGATTTGTGCCATACATGTCGACTACGACTAGTAGGCATCATTCTCACAAATAATGACAAATATTGTAAATAAAATGTAATTAGACTTGGGCTAGTTAGATTGTCAGTAAGTCATCAGCTACCCACCTGGTCCTTCTCTCTCAGGTGGTTCAGACACATTTACGATTTCTACTTTTCTTGAAGTTACTGAAGAATTCACTGAAGGATTCAGTGGGCCTGCAAATCGTCGAAATGAAGGCTGTGTTAGCCTATTTTGTCTAACAAGTCGAAGTACCGTTCCAACCTTCGACGCCATTATTGAAGGTGACTTAGACCGGAAGTGTAAGAGAATGTTATGTGAGCATGCGCAAAGACTGACATCCCCTTGTCTACAGGGGTATGTTAAAAGGAAATCATATCATAATAATGTAAATTAAATGACACTTAAGCGGTTTAATAATCCCATTAAAAAATTTCACATTCATGTGATAATCAATTTCTTATAATTTGTTTGAATCTGATCAAAAAAAGGAACCGGTCCTTTTCAAATCAAAACAAATTTCCTCGAGTCCCTGTTGAAACAAATTGACGACTGATCAAACCATCCGATAAAATTTTTTTTCGTGAAACCATGGAACTGTATACTGTCAGTATACAGTTCTGTGGTGAAACAAATTGAGGGAAATTCATTTCTGAGTGATAATCGTTACTCCTTAGTTTGATTAAAACAAATAACCAAAACAATCGGCACTGTTTGAAAGAAATATCATTTAATATTCATCGGTTAGTTTGGTCAGATATTTTGCAACCGTCAACATCCGGTTTGTGAGTAATGGCGAAAAGAAATGTGAGATCATAGCAATTAACGCAATAAAAGTTGATAAACTCCTTTCTTTGACATCGAAAATGGTGTGAAAGTTGAAGAATGGGCAATTCACAGGAAAAATTACCTCTGAGAAAATCACTGTCCGTTCCTGACACTCAGGTAAAACAAACAGATCCACCGGTAGGCCTATCTCTCATTTTCCTGCTTCAATCTCATGTCACTTGTGTCCTTGTGACTGATTAATACTGAGTAAGGGATTGTGGGCACTTTAAGAATTAAAATGGTCATATTTTCTTGCCCAAAATCCTTCCAATTATCGAACTTAGTGATAATTTATCTCCAGGATCTGAATTAAAACTTAAAAGTCCACTATTATTAGGCCTAATTAAAACTCATTAAGTGGTCATCAAAACTTTGTTCAAGTAACTACCAAGGATGTCTCTTTTTTCATTATTTTAACCTCATAGTAATGTGGAGTGGTTCTTAACAACACCATGATTAAGTTAGGAGTGATTTAGGAGTGATCTAGGAGCCTATCTGGTATGGTTGGTAAAAGACAATTTTGAATTTTTCTTTGATTTATCAAGGCGAAAATCCAAAATTTTTCCCTAAAGAGAAATTTTTTTCATCCTTTTTTTAAAAATTTTCTTTTGTCGTAGAATATTGGAAATGGAGAGGAGTTCAAAAGAAACAAAAGTCGCTTGTCAAATCGATTTTTTAAATTTGGTTCTTCAAAAGATTTAACAAAGACAAAACTGACCAATGGAGACAACGTAGACAGTAATAGTTCAGATAAAGCTCAATGGAATGTTCCATGGTCTGAGGCATTGTTTTTACCAGATTTTCCAGTGAGGGGGGATGCTGAGGAGCAGGATTATGTGGTATGTGGATTTATTTATACTATCAGATAGGCCCTTTTCTGATTTCATATTTGACATTAAATTGAAATGTAACGATTGAACGATTTATTTTATGTCATTATCAGCTTCATATTTCTGGGAATATAATCACACATTTTCTGACTTACAGAGGACAGAATGTGAGTTAAAACCTGCTACCAGATAATTTGGTCAAAGAATGATATTTTGTTTTTGTAGGTGATAGAAATGTTGGCGAAGGGGGCATATGGAACTGTACAGAAAGTTCAAAAAGAAGATGAAAAACGATTTTACGCCATGAAAATTCTGGATAAGAAACAGATTATGGAGGAGAACGCTATTCAACAGTGTAAAGATGAAGCTGCCATTCAGTCAATGTTGGGTGATCATCCATTTATTGTGAAAATCCACGAGTATTGGCAATCTAAAGAACATTTATATATAGTATTAGATTATGTTCCTCATGGTGATTTGTTTTCATTATGGACGTTTCATACCTTATTTCCTGAACGGCTAGTTCGTATTTATATTGCTCAAATGGCCATCGTATTAGGTGAGTTCGTTATTCTCTTATTGTTAACAGAACTGTGAAATTATTAATGTACTAAAAAATGTTCAAAACACAAAATAATTAACTGTCTTTTTTCTTCTTTGTATTGACATAAATCTTTACTTTGTGACCTAGGCCAGTGTTTTTATGAGACTATGTTCTCATCATTATCTATGCTAAACAGTATGGATAGGGATTGGTAATTAAGCCCAAAGACATAACCAATGTTTAAATATCTATTTATAAATCAGTACTGAGAATGTAGGACAATACAGGGCTGTTGAGTTTAAAAATTCCCAACTGGTCATTTAATCAATAAATAATGATCTTCCATTTATTTTCATCAAGATTATATGAAAAAATGCAGAAATATAGCAGATTTGCATAGAAAATGTCCTAAATATCAAAATTACATTTAGTCGTTTTGGAACTCTAATCAGACATGATTAGCAAATACAGTTAAATCCAAAACAACTCTGGCTTTTATGAGGATTTTTTTTTATCTCACTCCCTTCACACAAATTTGGTACTTGTTGTTTTTTATTCTACCTACTCAAATTTTTCACAAACATCTTTAAAACAAAAAAATAAATTTGCCTAGACCTAACATTAGAGTACACCATAAAATTATTTTTTCAGATTTTTTGCACAGTTCAGGTGTAATCTATCGGGATGTGAAAATGGAGAATATTCTCTTCGATCCAACAGGAAATGTTCAACTCATTGATTTTGGTCTAGCAAAATGGCTGCAGAAAACGGAGAGAACAAGAACTGTGTGTGGAACTTTACAGTATATGGCACCAGAAATCCTGGCAACTTGGCAGTATGACCATGCTGTAGACTGGTGGTCACTAGGTATTCTTATGTACACCATGTTGTGTGGAAAGGTAATGGCAGAAACAGACTTAAGGGGTTTTATTTTACTATGTGATCAGGAAATGAATGGAGTTTTACATCCTTACATCCTACATGCAGTGTCTAATGAGGAAATTATTTTCAGGACAGTGTCATTAGCCTTCTCTTTTTGCGATATCCAGCTGTCGGGGACAAGACGCTTTTTCTAAGATCAGGCCCACAGACCTACGACACTGGCTAAGGGAAGCCTTGCTGAAAAACAGGATAATCTGTGAAAGATCAATGCCAAGCTGAGAGGTCTGGCCACAGACATTATTTTAGTCATTTACTTTTTTTGTTCATTAATTCATTCATCGTCAATTCATCTATTTATTTATTCATCATTAATTATTCAATTTTTTTTATCAATCCTTTCATCAATTCATTCTTTTTATTACTTCATTCATTCCAGTACCCAGTAGATGGGGCTACAGATCATAAAGACATGTCTAAGAGATTGATGGATTGTGATTTTTTCATGCCCAGTGGAATCTCAGACCAAGCTCAGGATGTTGTAAATAGGGTGAGTTGTCAATAATAATTGTTAAAATATTTGCCAGCTCAAGCTCAACTATCTTAATAACTTTTCCAAATCAAAATAAATTTGCCTTGAGCCCAATATGCTTTATGTCCATCTGCTTTCTGACCTGTTTGCTTTGAGTCCAATCTGCTATGTGAACTATTTGCTTAGTGTCCAATTTGCTTTGTTACTTTTTTGCTGTGTGACCTTTTTGCTTTGTGACCAATTAACCAATGTAAATTATTTTTTTGTTCTTGTAATTCAGCTGTTGACCAAAAATCCTGTAAAACGCTTGACAGATCTCGAGGTTTTTCAACATCTACCGTTTTTTGAAAAGTTGAATTTTACACACCTGATAGAACGAAAGGTAAGATAGATAAGATAGATTAAAATGACTCTTATTCCATGTGTTTTATAGTCCTAAGGGGTTCAAATCTACGTTTGTGTTTGGCAGGAATAGAGGAAATCAACTTAATGATAGTGGACCTATGATTGAATTATACACTATTTCTTTACAACTGAGGTTTTGCAAAAAAGGTTGCCTTATTAGATGAAAAAAATAGAATTAAGTTTAATTGATTGACCAATCTGATAACTGGGATCGAGAGTAATATCAATTCGGTCTAAGAATAGCCTACAGCTCAATATCTGTAGTATTTCCCTTTACGGATGTATTATAATTTCAGTTTTCCCCAATGGATGTAGTACCAAAGGATTTTTTCCCAATGACAGGATTGAGCTGGGCTCCATTTGTTGCTAATTCAGAAGAGGAGAAAAATTTCCATGGGGTAGGTTATATATTGCTTATATTTAATAGAAATAATTTTCATTATCAAGACATTATTATTTCATACAGAAAAGGCATTCTGACCAATAAAACTGGCATTGTTTCAAGTACAGGTGTAGCTCTCAGCATTCATGTTAGATTTATATATCAGATACAAATATATTGTTTTTTGTAGTTTGATGGTACATGTGTTTGGAATCTACCTGATGATACAGTACCAGTGTTTGTGTGACAGTGTTAATCATGTATTCATCATGTATTTACATTCTGGCTTGCTGGTGCATTGTTGGTGTAGTGTGTGGTACATTAGTCTCAGTGTGATTATTCCTGTGACTGTAAAACATCACTGTGTGACAGTGTGATTATTCCTGTGACTGTAAAACATCACTTTGTGTGACAGTGTGATTATTCCTGTGACTGTAAAACATCACCTTGTGTGACAGTGTGATTATTCCTGTGACTGTAGAACATCACTTTGTGTGACAGTGTCATTATTCCTGTTATCATGAAATAGTACATGACAATATCATTTGGCAGTGTGACTTTGGAATATCACATGACAAATTGATTTTGAACATCACATGATAGTGTAATCATGAAATATCACACGCGTGTGGCTTTGGAACATCACTTGACTTTGAAACATCACATGACAGTGTAACTTTGAAACATCACATGACAGTGTAACTTTGGAACATCACTTGGCTTTGGAACATCACATGACAGTGTGATGTGACTGTAATACATTTTTATCACAGTGTGATTTTTCCTGAGATCAACATCATATGGCGGAGTGTTTATTCGTGTGGATCAATAACATTATGTGTGACAGTGATTTTATATGTGATTATGAAGAAACATATCATAGAAAGATTATCCCTGTAACTATATTAGCTGTGCAGAAAGGTATGACAAGGATTCTGTATTGAACAACAAACGAAAAATAGAGGAAATGGACAAGATCAGCTGAGGGTCATGGAGGTCACAGGCTCTCAGGTGAGATCCAGGGGGGAGATTTAACATTTTCAGATGCTTTGGAAGATAAAGAAATTTTTCAACCCTCAACACAATTTAAGTGATTAGGGTGGTCTGAAAGAAACCAGTTATTAACTCATGACTATGAATCAGAAGGCACTGGTACAGGTTTAAATTTAGTGTTTTTATTCCGAAATTTAAAAAATAACCACAGGTCAGAAACTTGGAAATTCTTCTACATAGGCATCCCTTTGAGTTGACAAACCCAATTGAAGAATGGAATCGGGTGTTCTGTGATACCTCTTTAATTATAAATAGAAACATGACCCAGAGATGTATTTGATTAAGACTGCTAGAAACAAGCTGAAAGCTAACTTATCCTATTCAATACAATATAAATCAATTTAATTGTGATTTTATTTTGACTAAATATTAGAAATCCAAGTCTTTGTTTTACGCAAATCATTTAACTTTTAAATCCATTATTATTATACAAAATCTACACTTCATTTTTATACACCCACATATAATGTGGACATATATTGCGGTTGACCCTGTCCGTCCGGACGTCCGTCCGTCCACAATTGCTTGTGGCCACAATAGAGACCACAGTTTTCATCGGATTACAATGAAACTTGGTATGTGTCTCTGTCATCATAAAATCTTGGTTCCTTTCGAAAACCAGCTTTCTGACTTTTACTGTTGGTGAGTTATGCCCCCTTTTTTATCGAAAATTCATCAAATTCAGCTTTTGGGCGCGATACAGGCCACAATTTTTGTCCAATTTTTGTCCAATCTTTTTGAAACTTGGTATGTGTCTCTATCATCATATAATCTCGGTTCCTTTCGAAAACCAGCTTTCTGACTTTTACGGTTGGTGAGTTATGCCCTCTTTTTTTAGCGAAACTTCGTCAAATTCAGCTTGTGGGTGCGATACAGGCCACAATTTTTTTCTGATCTTTTCGAAACTTGGTAGGTGTCTTTGTCATCATAAAATCTCGGTTCCTTTCGAAAATCAGCCTTCTGACTTTTACGGTTGGTGAGTTATGCTCCCCTTCTTAGTGAGAATTCGTCAAATTCAGCTTGATTATGCCCTCTTTTTTAGCGAAAATTCGTCAAATTCAGCTTGTGGGCGCGATACAGGCCACAGTTTTTGTCCAATCTTTTCGAAACTTGGTATGTGTCTCTATCATCATATAATCTCAGTTCCTTTCGAAAACCAGCTTTCTGACTTTTACGGTTGGTGAGTTATGCCCTCTTTTATTGCGAAACTTCGTTAAATTCAGCTTGTGGGTGCGATACAGGCCACAATTTTTTTCTGATCTTTTCGAATCTTGGTAGGTGTCTTTGTCATCATTAAATCTCGGTTCCTTTCGAAAATCAGCTTTCTGACTTTTACGGTTGGTGAGTTATGCCCCCTTTCTTAGTGAGAATTCGTCAAATTCAGCTTGTGGGTGTGATACAGGCTACAATGTTTATCCAAACATTTTTATATGCCCACATATAATGTGGACGTATATTGCGGTTGACCCTGTCTGTCCGGACGTCCGTCCGTCCACAATTGCTTGTGGCCACAATAGAGACCACAGTTTTCATCGGATTTCAATGAAACTTGGTATGCTTGTTTATATTGATGAGATCTTGGATGGGTTCGAAATTTCATGAAATTTCGATCATTGGTTCCTGGCTTTCTGACTTTTTTGCTGTTGGTGTTTTGCTCACCAATAAAAATTTGCTGCTGGTGGGCGTATAGCGTATCATTAACCCATTGGCCTTTATCAAGTTGAAAAATATAAACATTGGTACAATTTATATCGCATGAAATAAGTTTGTCCATTGATAAAGATATGGGCTGCTGCTGCTGCTGAATTATATGGCTAAAAGAATAAATTTTACAAGATAATAATTTATTATTTAACATGTCAGGGGTGTTTCCTTTTTTAACAATTAGTGACCCAGTGCTCTATTTTATCCTCATAGTCTAATATCTAATTTCATGTGTGTTACTTATACCATTTATAATTGACATAGTGATTGCCTTCAATCAGGTAAACATCAACTCATGTCATAGGTAGAAATGATTATAGAATGATAATTATTCTGTAATTATACAAATATTGTTCTCAAATGCTAATTAATTAATTAAGAGAAACCATATTATTAGAATTTGTATTCAAAAATGTGATAATTCACTGGATGCTGAATACCCTAAAGGGTCATGCAGGGTTTTAAGTAGGTCAAAATTAAAATTTGGGCTTAAATGTATGAAAACAATACACCAAAATCTAGAGAAATGTGTTTAAGCATATCTGAAAGTTTTAACTGATGAAGTAAACTTTTTGAATTTGTTATTGTTTCTTTGAGTTCATTTTCTTGCTATCAGAATTACAGCTTTTCCATTCCTACTGCATTTCACTACTCTTTAATGTTTGAGATTTTTCTTGCGTATCTTATTTCTTAGAAAGAATGATTATTATTTCTTTCTGGCAGTGGTACTTTCCTTATTGCTTCTTTGGGATCTTCATATTCCAATGTTTGAAGTGGGTTACAGACAAATATACTATTGCAGTTCTGGACCAGGATTTTCCACAGCTACATTGATAGTCGGGATGCTGAGCAGACAACTGAATATCAATGAAGCCATGGAGCAGACAACTGGCCATAATGCTGATAGTAAGAAACTTTGAAAATATTCATTGAATTAATAAAATATCTTGATGAAGACGCCATAGCCATAAAAATATTTAGTGAATTAATAAAAAACTAACATGACTTGATAAAGAAGCAATAGCCGTGAAGTCTTTCCCGAGCATTCCGCTGCTAGAGGCGCCACGGTCCTTGTTATCAAAATCATTCTCTTCCATTTTTCTTTATTATCTACTCGCTCACGAACCGTCCCAACAATCTCTTTATGGCATCACTATCGTCCAACCTCAATCCACCATTGGCCTCAAATCCGCTATAAATTTCCCGTACCTTTGTTCTTAGAGTGAAACGCTTTTTTTCTTTTTAAAGGCAGTGGCATTTAAATTAGATTTGTCTGGTATGTCCGATTTCTTTTTCTGACAGTTGTACTTTCCTTGTTGCTTCTTTGGGATCTTCATATTCAAACGTTCGAATTAGGTCTTATGGAGACAAAACAATCTCTGGACTTTCATGGGGATAATCCAACATCCAATCACCATTTACATCCTCAACCCTTCGTACCTTTGTTTTATGGTGGTGAGTAGATTATTTTGAGATGCTCTCAAAACTGTCAGATTCTTCAAGCTCAATCTCTTCAAAAATAGACTTGCTGTTGGCATCATTGGAACATTGTTGTTGAGGAAATGTTAATGGTGGAACTGGGAGACATGGAGACAATAAAACATCTATACTATCATCAGAATCGTCAGGCATCCAACCTTCTTTGTCTTCCTCATAATGTTCATTTACTGAGACATTGATTTTCCAATAGGTGTTATATGATTTACTTCAGTGCCTTTTTGGATAGGATCAGACTTTGCTGGTGACATCTCATCTGAATCGGGGATCTGTTCTGACGAAATTGACGAAATTGATAAAGATGATTCTATTGGACCAAATATCTCCGAACTACAATCAAACAAAGGGAAAGATCTGATTGTACTGGATACATGTTATCTTTCGATATGGTCTCATGTTCTTTTTTATCCTCTTTTGCATCTGATATTTCTGAATTGTCTTCAAAAGTATCTTTTGTTTTTTCGTTTCTTCAATCGTTTCTATTTAAGTGGGGTCGACTATGTCATCAATAAAACATGAATTTTGCAACTCTTTAATGTTTGAGATTTTTCTTGCGTATCTTATTTCTAAGATAGAATGATTATTATTTCTTTCTGACAGCTGTACTTTCCTTGTTGCTTCTTTGGGATCTTCATATTCCAATGTTTGAAGTGGGTTACAGACAAATATACTATTGCAGTTCTGGACCAGGATTTTCCACAGCTACATTGATAGTCGGGATGCTGAGCAGACAACTGAATATCAATGAAGCCATGGAGCAGACAACTGGCCATAATGCTAATAGTAAGAAACTTTGAAAATATTTATTGAATTCATAAAATGACTTGATGAAGACGCCATAGCCATGAAGTCTTTGTCGCGCTTTATAGCATCCCGCCGCGCCACGGTCCTTGTTATCAAAATCATTCTCTTCCATTTCTCTTTATATCTTCTCGCTCACGAACTGTCCCAACAATCTCTATATGGCATCACTATCGTCCAACCTCAATACACCATTGGCCTCAAATCTGTTATAAATTTCCCGTACCTTTGTTCTTAGATAGAGTGAAACGCTTTTCTTCTTTTTAAAGGCAGTGGCATTTAAATCAGATTTGTTGCTGGTATGTCCGATTTCTTTTTCTGACAGTTGTACTTTCCTTGTTGCTTCTTTGGGATCTTCATATTCAAACGTTCGAATTAGGTCTAATGGAGACAAAACAATCTCTGGACTATCATCGGGATAATCCAACATCCAATCACCATTTACATCCTCAACCCTACGTACCTTTGTTTTACGATGGTGAGTAGATTATTTTGAAATTATCTTGAAACTGTCAGATTCTTTAAGTTCAATCTCTTCAAAAATAGACTTGCTGCTGGCATCATTGGAACATTGTTGTTGAGGAAATGTTAATGGTGGAACTGAGTCTAATGGAGACAATAACACATCTATACTATCATCAGAATCCTCAGGCATCCAACCTTCTTTGTCTTCCTCATAATGTTCATTTACTGAGACATTGATTTTCCAATAGGTGTTATATGATTTACTTCAGTGCCTTTTTGGATAGGATCAGACTTTGCTGGTGACATCTCATCTGAATCTGGGATCTGTTCTAATGATGAAATTGACGAAATTGATAAAGATGATTCTATGGGACCAAATATCTCCGAACTACAATCAAACAAAGAATGAACTGATTGTACTGGATACATGTTAACTTTCGATATGGTCTCATCTTCTTTTTCATCCTCTTTTGCATCTGACATTTCTGAATTGTCTTCAAAAGTATCTTTTGTTTCTCGTTTCTTCAATCTTTTCTATTTAAGTGGGGTCGACTATGTCATCAATAAAACATGAATTTCACAACTCTTTAATGTTTGAGATTTTTCTTGCGTATCTTATTTCTAAAAAAATGATTATTATTTCTTTCTGGCAGGGGTTTATTTCCTTGTTGCTTCTTTGGGATCTTCATATTCCAATGTTTGAAGTGGGTTCAGACAAATATACTATTGCAGTTCTGGACCAGGATTTTCCACAGCTACATTGATAGTCGGGATGCTGAGCAGACAACTGAATATCAATGAAGCTATGGAGCAGACAACTGGCCATAATGCTGATAGTAAGAAACTTTGAAAATATTTATTGAATTCATAAAATGACTTGATGAAGACGCCATAGCCATGAAGTCTTTGCCGCGCTTTATAGCATCCCGCCGCTAGAGGCGCCACGGTCCTTGTTATCAAAATCATTCTCTTCCATTTCTCTTTATTATCTACTCGCTCACGAACCGTCCCAACAATCTCTATATGGCATCACTATCGTCCAACCTCAATCCACCATTGGCCTCAAATCCACTATGAATTTCCCGTACCTTTGTTCTTAGATAGAGTGAAATGCTTTTCTTGTTTTTAAAGGCATTTAAAGCAGATTTGTCTGGTATGTCCGATTTCTTTTTCTAGCAGTGGTACTTTCCTTGTTGCTTCTTTGGGATCTTCATATTCAAACGTTCGAACTGGGTCTAATGAAGACAAAACAATCTCTGGACTATCATCGGGATAATCCAACATCCAATCACCATTTACATCCTCAACCCTTCGTACCTTTGTTTTACGATGGTGAGTAGATAATTTTGAGATGATCTTAAAACTGTCAGATTCTCCTAATTCATTCTCTTCAAAAAAAGACTTGCTGCTGGCATCATTGGAACATTGTTGTTGAGGAAATGTTAATGGTGGAACTGGGTCTAATGGAGACAATAAAATATCTATACTATCATCAGAATCGTCAGGCATCCAACCTTTTTGTCTTCCTCATAATTTCATTCTGACTGAGACATTGATTTTCCAATAGGTGTTATATGATTACTTCAGTGCCTTTTGGATAGGACTCAAAACTGTCAACTTTCTGGTGACATCTCATTTGAATCTGGGATCTGTTCTAATGATGAAATTGACGACGTTGATAAAGATGATTCTATGGGACCAAATATCTCCGAACTACAATCAAACAAAGAATGATCTGATTGTACTGGATACATGTTAACTTTCGATATGGTCTCATCTTCTTTTTTATCCTCTTTTGCATCTGATATTTCTGAATTGTCTTCAAAAGTATCTTTTGTTTCTCGTTTCTTCAATCTTTTCTATTTAAGTGGGGTCGACTATGTCATCAATAAAACATGAATTTCACAACTCTTTAATGTTTGAGATTTTTCTTGCGTATCTTATTTCTAAGATAGAATGATTATCATTTCTTTCTGGCAGTGGTACTTTCCTTGTTGCTTCTTTGGGATCTTCATATTCCAATGTTTGAAGTGGGTTACAGACAAATATACTATTGCAGTTCTGGACCAGGATTTTCCACAGCTACATTGATAGTCGGGATGCTGAGCAGACAACTGAATATCAATGAAGCTATGGAGCAGACAACTGGCCATAATGCTAATAGTAAGAAACTTTGAAAATATTTATTGAATTCATAAAATGACTTGATGAAGACGCCATAGCCATGAAGTCTTTGCCGCGCTTTATAGCATCCCGCCGCTAGAGGCGCCACGGTCCTTGTTATCAAAATCATTCTCTTCCATTTCTCTTTATTATCTACTCGCTCACGAACCGTCCCAACAATCTCTATATGGCATCACTATCGTCCAACCTCAATCCACCATTGGCCTCAAATCCGCTATAAATTTCCCGTACCTTTGTTCTTAGATAGAGTGAAATGCTTTTCTTCTTTTTAAGGCAATGCCATTTAAATCAGATTTGTCTGGTATGTCCGATTTCTTTTTCTGACAGTTGTACTTTCCTTGTTGCTTCTTTGGGATCTTCATATTCAAACGTTCGAACTGAGGTCTAATGAAGACAAAACAATCTCTGGACTATCATCGGGATAATCCAACATCCAATCACCATTTACATCCTCAACCCTTCGTACCTTTGTTTTACGATGGTGAGTAGATAATTTTGAGATGATCTTAAAACTGTCAGATTGTTCTAATTCATTCTCTTCAAAAATAGACTTGCTGCTGGCATCATTGGAACATTGTTGTTGAGGAAATGTTAATGGTGGAACTGGGTCTAATGGAGACAATAAAACATCTATACTATCATCAGAATCGTCAGGCATCCAACCTTCTTTGTCTTCCTCATAATGTTCATTTACTGAGACATTGATTTTCCAATAGGTGTTATATGATTTACTTCAGTGCCTTTTTTGGATTGTCCTAGGATCTCAAAACTGTCAGACTTTGCTGGTGACATCTCATCTGAATCTGGGATCTGTTCTAATGATGAAATTGACGACATTGATAAAGATGATTCTATTGGACCAAATATCTCCGAACTACAATCAAACAAAGAATGATCTGATTGTACTGGATACATGTTATCTTTCGATATGGTCTCATCTTCTTTTTTATCCTCTTTTGCATCTGATATTTCTGAATTGTCTTCAAAAGTATCTTTTGTTTCTCGTTTCTTCAATCGTTTCTATTTAAGTGGGGTCGACTATGTCATCAATAAAACATGAATTTTGCAACTCTTTAATGTTTGAGATTTTTCTTGCGTATCTTATTTCTAAGATAGAATGAATATTATTTCTTTCTGACAGCTGTACTTTCCTTGTTGCTTCTTTGGGATCTTCATATTCCAATGTTTGAAGTGGGTTACAGACAAATATACAATTGCAGTTCTGGACCAGGATTTTCCACAGCTACATTGATAGTCGGGATGCTAAGCAGACAACTGAATATCAATGAAGCCATGGAGCAGACAACAGGCAATAATGCTGATAGAAAGAAACATTGAAAATATTTCCATGACTTGATGAACACGCCATAGCCTTGAAGTCTTTGTCGAGCCTTATAGCATCCCGCCGCTAGAGGCGCCACGGTCTTTGTTATCAAAATCATTCTCTTCCATTTCTCTTTACTATATAATCGCTCACGAACCGCCCCAACAATCTCTATATGGCATCACAATCGTCCAACCTCAATCCTCCATTGGCCTCAAATCCAGTATGAATTTCCCGTACCTTTGTTCTTAGATAGAGTGAAATGCTTTTCTTGTTTTTAAAGGCAGTGGCATTTAAAGCATCTTTGTCTGGTATGTCCGATTTCTTTTTCTAGCAGTGGTACTTTCCTTGTTGCTTCTTTGGGATCTTCATATTCAAACGTTCGAATTGGGTCTAATGGAGACAAAACAATCTCTGGACTATCATCGGGATAATCCAACATCCAATCACCATTTACATCCTCAACCCTTCGTACCTTTGTTTTACGATGGTGAGTAGATTATTTTGAGATGATCTTAAAACTGTCAGATTGTTCTAATTCATTCTCTTCAAAAAAAAGACTTGCTGCTGGCATCATTGGAACATTGTTGTTGAGGAAATGTTAATGGTGGAACTGGGTCTAATGGATACAATAAAATATCTATACTATCCTCAGAATCGTCAGGCATCCAACCTTCTTTGTCTTCCTCATAATATTCATTACTGACTGAGGCATTGATTTTCCAATAGGTGTTATATGATTTACTTCAGTGCCTTTTTTGGATTGTCCTAGGATCTCAAAACTGTCAGACTTTGCTGGTGACATCTCATCTGAATCTGGGATCTGTTCTAATGATGAAATTGACGACATTGATAAAGATGATTCTATGGGACCAAATATCTCCGAACTACAATCAAACAAAGAATGATCTGATTGTACTGGATACATGTTAACTTTCGATATGGTCTCATCTTCTTTTTTATCCTCTTTTGCATCTGATATTTCTGAATTGTCTTCAAAAGTATCTTTTGTTTCTCGTTTCTTCAATCTTTTCTATTTAAGTGGGGTCGACTATGTCATCAATAAAACATGAATTTCACAACTCTTTAATGTTTGAGATTTTTCTTGCGTATCTTATTTCTAAGAATGATTATTATTTCTTTCTGACAGTGGTACTTTCCTTGTTGCTTCTTTGGGATCTTCATATTCCAATGTTTGAAGTGGGTTACAGACAAATATACTATTGCAGTTCTGGACCAGGATTTTCCACAGCTACATTGATAGTCGGGATGCTGAGCAGACAACTGAATATCAATGAAGCCATGGAGCAGACAACTGGCCATAATGCTAATAGTAAGAAACTTTGAAAATATTTATTGAATTCATAAAATGACTTGATGAAGACGCCATAGCCATGAAGTCTTTGCCGCGCTTTATAGCATCCCGCCGCTAGAGGCGCCACGGTCCTTGTTATCAAAATCATTCTCTTCCATTTCTCTTTATTATCTACTCGCTCACGAACCGTCCCAACAATCTCTATATGGCATCACTATCGTCCAACCTCAATCCACCATTGGCCTCAAATCCACTATAAATTTCCCGTACCTTTGTTCTTAGTAGAGTGAAATGCTTTTCTTCTTTTTAAAGGCATGCATTTAAATCAGATTTGTCTGGTATGTCCGATTTCTCTTTCTTACAGTTGTACTTTCCTTGTTGTTCTTTGGGATCTTCATATTCAAACGTTCGAACTGAGTCTAATGGAGACAAAACAATCTCTGGACTATCATCGGGATAATCCAACATCCAATCACCATTTACATCCTCAACCCTTCGTACCTTTGTTTTACGATGATGAGTAGATAATTTTGAGATTATCTTGAAACTGTCAGATTCTTCAAGTTCAATCTCTTCAAAAATAGACTTGCTGCTGGCATCATTGGAACATTGTTGTTGAGGAAATGTTAATGGTGGAACTGGGTCTAATGGAGACAATAAAACATCTATACTATCATCAGAATCGTCAGGCATCCAACCTTCTTTGTCTTCCTCATAATGTTCATTTACTGAGACATTGATTTTCCAATAGGTGTTATATGATTTACTTCAGTGCCTTTTTTTGATTGTCCTAGGATCTCAAAACTGTCAGACTTTGCTGGTGACACCTCGTCTGAATCTTGGATCTGTTCTAATGATGAAATTGACGACATTGATAAAGATGATTCTATGGGACCAAATATCTCCGAACTACAATCAAACAAAGTATGAACTGATTGTACAGACTCTGGATACATTTTCTCGTTTTCTTTTTTATCCTCTTTCTAGTTTCCTCAAAAAATTCCTTTGTACAACTATTACAGGTTTATTATTTTATTGAACAGGAATCTTTGGTAAATTCTCTTCTACTGATTTAAGAAAATTACATTGATAATCCTGTTGATTCATTGCAGTATCACCAAGCTGAGGTACATGACATTGTCGAACTACTGTAGCTAGATCTTCAAACATAGCCCTACAATCCACTATTGACCTCAAATCTACTATAAATTTCCCGTACCTTTATTTTGGGGTAGAATGAAATGCTTTTCTTGTTTTAAAGGCAGTGGCATTTAAGGCAGATTTGTCTAGTATGTCCGATTTCAAGATTGAACGAACATCTTTTTCTGGCAGTGGTACTTTCCATGTTGCTTCTATGAAATCTTCATATTCAAACGTCGGAAATAGGTTTAATAAAGACAAAACAATCTTTGGACTATCATGTGGATAATCCAAAATCCAATTATCGTACCTTTGGTTTGCGGTGCTGATTTGATAACGGTGAGATGATCTTAAAACTGTTATATTCATTTTCATTCACCTCATTATCAAAATTGAAGCTATTCTACTCCTACTTCATTTCAGAACTCTTTGATGTTTTGATGTCTTTGAAGTAATTATGGCACTCTCTTTCCCCATATCTAAATCCTCAATTGTAAATTCCTCTGCTTGTCCACAAGACTTTTCTTTCTTTTTCAATCTAGACTGATCAGGGTTTTCATTCTACGACAAGCTGATATCTGCCCAACCTTTCTATTCTGGAAAGCTGTATCAGTTGATTCTGTACCAATTAGATTTTACCGTAAACAGACTTACTGTATCTTTGAAATCTAATAACGCTGCTCAGCTCTTCCAAATTTTCTTCAAATCCAAAATACAACTCATTCAGATGTTTAACACACTCTTGCACGGTTTTCATCTTTTTCCAGAGAAAATTACCGATTTAAACACTTATTTGTTATAGATGTCAGCGTATAACGATGGAAATCGCTGTTTATGCTTAAATTTAAAACAACCTTTACCCCAAAATCTAGCAAAATGTGTATACGGATTGTTCGTAATTGTAGAGAAATATGTTTCCTACGTATTATGAAGGTTTCAACTAATAATATTGAACCATTATAAAATCAAACACCAAAACAAGGTAAAACTGTTTAATTTACAATTAGTAGGTTCCGATTAACCATAGCATATTTTAGAAATATTTTCATGTTTAATTCACCACGTTGCTGATAATGAACATTTTGAATATTGAACCTGTAACCCTTTGAATATTCAGAGTATTATATGTGTATATACTAAATTCCATATTGTTAACATCACTTTGTTACATTACTAGTAACTTTAAAGGAACACAAAATAGAATATGTATAGAGAAAGTTTTATATTTTGCCAGAAGGGTTACTTTTGTTAAAAGGGTTAGGGTATATTCATTTGAAGCCTGATATTTAAAAAAATTAAAGGTTAATGTGCAATTTATATTCCACAACAATTTTATTTCTTCATTATAGATTGAATAATTTGCATGATCAGGTGTTCTATTGTGTTTTATTTAGATGTGTTTTTGTATTTCATATTTTTGTTTTTGTACGGAGATATAACCATAGTGTTAGGTTATGTTTTTTAGGTCAATTTATCATTTGCATTAAAAATGTGCTTATATGTATGTGTGTGTAATCACAGTGCTTTACAAGAGGTTTTTGTATTTGTATTAGAGACACTCTTGTATAATTGTATTTTCTTAAGAAATATTAAATTACTTAAGAATATCAATATGCAATCTGAAATGTGATCTTTAGACAATTTATAATGTGTTTATAATATGTGTGTGTGTGTGTGTGTGTGTTTATAATATATGTATGTGTTTATAATATGTGTGTGTTTATAATATATGTGTGTGTGTTTATAATATGTGTATATTTTAGAATACTGCGTCTTAGAATGAAATTCAATTTTAAAATATCAAATTTGGTCAATAAGGGCTTCATCAGTAGATAAACATTTTGCCATAAATAACATAACTGTTATGTGTCTTCCTCCATGGTTGTGTTAAGGTGTGTGAGTTTATTGTGTTCATGTATGTATGTGTTATATATGTGTATGTGTTATAAGGTATATTAAGTAATAATAAGGGTGAGTCTATTTGTGTTCATGCATGTGTGTGTTTACGATCTATTTATTTATGTATGAAATAATAAAACACCCATATTTGTACATTGAAGTATATATTTTATGCAAATGTTTGAAGTGTGTGTTTTCATGTATGTATTCGATATTTTGATATGAATTGTGTTCTCGGGTTTACAAGGCAACAGATAATGTATGCGTGTTTTCAATTATTCAGTGCTTATAATGACTGACTGATCATAATATACTCATTCTAACTCTACATCCGAAACATCTGCCTCTATTCCAGTCGCTGGTAGCCATTATAACAGTAGTTGGAGAAGAGTCAGATTTTTCGGACTAACTCAACCTCAGTTAATAATTTTGTTGGCTTTAATGTCAGATAATGTGTTGTTTATTGGTTAAAATAAGAAATAATTTCGAATCATTAGCCAAGGTCACCAGTGTTCTTTTATAATAATTTAAATCAAAGCTCAGGAATCCTTTAAAAAATAAATGATATTTACCATCCCCTTGACCAGTTGATTTAGGGCATAGTAGAAATAAGAAACATAATTCATATTAAGGGGTGATTTCAAAAACACAATTTTTTCTGTTAATTTAGCAGACATGAATGAGAACGACATAACTACATGTAGTTAGGTACTTGTTGTCAGAAAGTAGGTAAGTCTCGGTGTTGCTTTAACACATTAGTATATTGTCTCGCGAGCACTGTAATGTCTCAGAGAGATTCTGACATCCGACCGCTTTTTTATGCATTGCAACTCCAGATATATTACTTTCCCGTCTGAACAACAGTCAGCTCTGGTTCGAATATAGTTGCTTCTTTTATACTTGTATAATTTAAGTATATCAATAATAAGAGTATTGTACATTGTCAATCATTATCATATTTCATATCTAATTTAATTCATAATCATAACCACATTTTGTCTTCCAAATAAAATCATCGAAATCCACATGTTTTTATTTTGTGTGTTTCCTTCTACTTTATGATTGGAGCAAATGCCGCTGGGGGCCTGTAGCTCTCCAGATCAATATGATTCCCACCAGTAGTTGAACTGAAGAGAGGTTGGTCCCACGGATAATTGTAAAGAGAAATGATTGGACAGATACATGTAGATATCCACGCTGTCGAATAAACCCGGATGAACGCCGTCCGTGGTAATTGCATTGCTTCATTTTGTCTTAAGTCTTCAGAGAAATTCGAATGTGTCTTCCCTATATTACAGGAATTCCGCACAAGAAATGAAGACTGTTTCGATTTTTTCAACCTGAGTAATTATCACGTTCCTATAGGCTTCCTCTCAAGACTCTGCGTACAATAAATTACTCCAGAATCACTTGAGTTTCAAACAAATCTTGGAAAGACCATTATAAATATTGAAAGAGGCAGATCATAAATTACCATCTATGCCAACCCAGTTGTCCCGATAGTAAGTCAATATTACTGGTAAATATTTCAACTGGTTGTCACCCCATCCCTTACCAAGTCGAAAATAAACATGCAATACTGAACAACGGAATACTGTTATACACCTCTCTGCAACAAGAAGGTGAAAATAGAGAAGTGACAGAAAATAACAAACCAGTTTAGCCAACACGACGACTGACACACAGAATGAGAAATCACGGTAGTCAGGAACTCCGTAGGCTTAAGTTCAGCTGTAAAGATGGCACAGGCGGACCTAGATGGCATAGGCGGACCTCAAAGTTCAGATAAAAGCAGCACACGAAAGACTAGTACACAACTTGAGAAAGCACAAGGACAGGGTTCATACACTGGCACTACGTGCAACGACATCACCCTTTATACAGATCTGCCTTCAACAAACTATCATTAGCGTACAGCCTTCTATAGGATAATCTGTGGAAGGAGAGAAACAATACTTAGATATTTCATAGGCTTTAAATCTACGTTGAGCCTTGAGAAGCACATTCAAAACTTGTGGTGCAAAAACCACGAATCAATTTGATTAAACAAAGTATTAAATACAAAGGATCAATTTTATGGAATGGTCTAGACGAAAATATTCAATCAGCATCAGATTTTAAGACTTTTCGAAGGATGATTCTTGGTAATCTTTCATTAACATAAGCATACTTCCTGTTACACGGGTATTCTTTTCACCAACTATAGGCTTACTTGCTGATGGCTATCTTAACAATTGTGTTTCTCCATGATTTAATGATTTAAGTAATTTATTAATTTTATTTTTCCCTTTCTCACAGGTATATCACCACCAACAATTCTATTTTGGCCTAACTTGAACCATTTTGAAAATCTAAATTATCACTGTCGGGGGATGAGTAAACATCCTTAAAGCTGGTCTTGAGCATGGACAAATCCTACCTCCCCCCTCCATAGAAAATAAGAACATAAAATGGAGTAGGGTTGGGTAGCCCGCTCGCAGCACATGCACTGACGCTTTGGCAATTTTTTTTTTTTTTTTTTTTTTTTTTTTTTTTAATATTTTGTTTTGATGTCTGATCGTCTCATGCAGATGTACTTGTCTTTTCCTTGGTTTTTGTGGTCATGTACTTGATCGCAGAATGATGAATCTGTCCATTTTATACACATGTACTTGTGTATTTTAAAACTAATTGTACATTGAAATTATATATGATTTTTGCTGTCATGTACTTGATCGCCGGAAGATAAATCTGTCCATTATTTACACATGTAATTGTGTATTTTAAAATAAATTGTACGTTGAAATAATACGTGATTTTCTGCGGTCGTGTGCATGGCCGCGGGAACTATATATTACATCCATTTTATAAACAAATTGTAGGTTGAAAATCTGTCCATTTCATGCACATGTACTTGTGTATTTTTAAACAAATTGTACGAGGAGTATTGTATATTTATTTTGTGGTCATGGACTTCATCCGCCCCGTAAACATATTTTTCAGTCCCTTCAACAAAAATCATTGCGTAATTCTATTTGGTAAATTTGAAGGGCAAATACAATATTAGATATTTATGGTTTTCTCGGGGTTTTTTTCCCTTTTTCTCTGTCTTTTTTTTTTTTTTTTTTTCCATAATGTATTGCCCCCATGGGCTTTTAATGGAAACAGGTCCAAAAAGCCCCTTTGGGGTAAAAAAATTTGGCACCACAATTCCTGACGAGAACGGTAAAATAAAATTTAATTATTTAAAATTAAATTTTTTTATTATAAGAGGATTTCCGATGTCATTTGATAATGATCAAATTCTGCGGGAAAATGTGACGGTCGGTCAATGCGCACGCGCAGTTATCCGTTCTCGGCACGCTTCGCGGTAACTCTACAAAATTTTATCGAGTCCGGTCTGAGAACCGTTCCAAGACCACCTCTTCGAGGTGGACCTGAAATGGAACTGTTCTGAAAACGCTCGAAAGTTTACATTTACACAAAGTTCATCAGTACCGTTCTGAGAACCATTCCGGGAATGGATAAATATAGATTCTGTAGTGTAAACGGGGTTTATGATAGCCTAGAAAACGTCAAATAACAAAACCTTTTAACGGTAAAGGCTTAAAACACAGACATATTGTTATGAACATATGCTTTATAAATTGAAAGAAACATAATTAGTTGACAACTGAATAATACCTGTGGCAGGAGAGAAACAAAACTTAGATATTTCACAGGCTTTTATCTACATTGAGGAGCACGTGGAAGAGAGCTTCCTGTCATTGAGTAACTGGCACTTGCACACAGGCACCTTTTGACCCACAGGCAACTGTAACTTTTACTAAACAGAGTTACCTCTGAGACTAAGAGGCTTATTTCTCTCGAAAGTATTTTACAAAGAAGACTGGCTAAAATGAAAACTTTCAGGTATGCAAATAAGATGCAAAGAATTTTTGAAGGGGGGTGGTGGAGGGGGCAAGTCCCACTGGCGCCATGACTACTTTAAGGCGGATAATCACAATGCTCAATGATTTTGGAAAGACAAATTACTGATAATTTGGTTCAAGAAAATGTCTTAATCTGGAAGTGTGTTTTTGGTTATTTATTTTATCAATACAAGTATAAGTGATAGTTATATGCAATCCCTTAGATCGATTTATTGCTTTGTGGTGTTCTAAAGCACAGATTTAAGAGCGTTGGTTCTTAACGTCATGAAGTCATTTACTTGGATGTCGGACATGAGTTCTAATCTCGATCGGTGTGTGATAGTCCGATGACCTTGAATAAGTGTTCTCCACTCGTAATTCCAGTTCACCCAGCTGTAACTGGGTACGGATTATCCGGGAAATATCAATACCAAGAGGTTTGGCCAAGGACCAGCTGGTAGAAAGGATTCCTGTCACGGCGGAGTTTGTGAACCTTAGGTGTTTTCCTTATAAAATATAGTTTTCTCTTCCAACCACAGTCGTAGACGAGAATCTCATAATTTCTAATGCCCTAACAAATCATATCTGCCATGTTCAAACGACTAACATAGCCTATAACGTCATAAATGGAAAAACGTCACAAAAGGAAAAGTCTCAAGGCTTTATGGCAGGATCCACATTTTGTTGGATTATGTGATGGATTTATCGTGGTTTGGTGGATTAACAGGCTGGATTTGGTCACGAATGGATACTCCATCATGGAAAAATTTACCGGATATTGTTCTGATAGAGGTGTACTCATATCTGCCAGACGAAGATCGCGGACGCATGGCGCTAACTTGCCGAAATTGGTCACAACTTTTCCACTCGCCGCGTTTATGGCGCTCGCGATATTTTGAACTTGGTGGATACAAGGCTGCACACAATGGACAGATGGCAGTAAAATTCACGGAAGCCTACGGTCCGTATATCAAATACCTTTCACTATCCTGTAGTCATCCCTCTACCCATACATGTAAAATTATACAAAAGACGATGGAGAGCTTCCTAATCAACATTGAAAATGCAAGAATCCGAGATTTTGAACTGCGGCGCCTTGAATTAGAAAGATTTTGGAAGTATGATCACGTGCGTGAGAAGCTGGTTGACAGTTTTGTGAGGTTTTTCCAACATCAGAATAGTATGAAAGTGTTTGATATGAGCGTGGCTCAGTGTCCGTTAACCATGGGTTGTAAAATACTCGAAGCCTTAGTGGAATCTTCCGGTGAATCTCTAACTTACCTCTGTCTCGAAGATTTCTTCCATTCAAGGTAAGTTGGTTGAAAAGGTTGAACTATATATAGTTCAAATAGCTTGATTAAGACAAAGGTGACAAACTAAGATATTGTTTCTAGCCAGTTATAGGTGCCAACGTTTGGTTCAATAACAGATTTCTATGGTCAGAAGGACAGTAAATCTTACCAAGCTATCCTGACACAATGGCGAATTCGTGGGGTCATAATGAGCCTGAATGATACATAACTATCATACAAGAAGCTGGTACATGGGCAGAATGACAGACTATAGTGTATCGTGATTGATTAATTATCAAATTGTCAATGCGACAATGTCAGTTAGAGCAAACAGATGCCTTGACAAAATGGTTATTTGATAGGGTCAGAATCGGCTTGTAGATTACAATAGATATTTTCCGTGGTCATAAAAGTCTAACAGATTACTTTACATACTGGTTGTTGTCTATTGTCAGAATAGGCTAGCAGATCACTTTACATACTGGTTGTTGTCTATTGTCAGAATAGGCTAGCAGATCACTTTACATACTGGTTGTTGTCTATTGTCATAAAAGTCTAACAGATCACTTTACATACTGGTTGTTGTCTATTGTCAGAATAGGCTAGCAGATCACTTTACATACTGGTTGTTGTCTATTGCCAGAATCGGCTAGCAGATCACTTTACATACTGGTTGTTGTCTATTGTCAGAATAGGCTAGCAGATCACTTTACATACTGGTTGTTGTCTATTGTCAGAATAGGCTAGCAGATCACTTTACATACTGGTTGTTGTCTATTCAGAATGGCTACAGATCACTTTACATACTGGTTGTTGTCTATTGTCAGAATAGGCTAGCAGATCACTTTACATACTGGTTGTTGTCTATTGTCAGAATAGGCTAGCAGATCACTTTACATACTGGTTGTTGTCTATTGTCAGAATAGCTAGCAGATCACTTTACATACTGGTTGTTTGTCTATTGTCAGAATAGGCTAGCAGATACTTTACATAATGGTTGTTGTCTATTGTCAGAATAGGCTAGCAGATCACTTTACATACTGGTTGTTGTCTATTGTCAAAAGTCTACAGATCACTTTACATACTGGTTGTTGTCTATTGTCAGAATAGGCTAGCAGATACTTTACATACTGGTTGTTGTCTATTGTCAGAATAGGCTAGCAGATCACTTTACATACTGGTTGTTGTCTATTGCAGAATGGCTAGCAGATCACTTTACATACTGGTTGTTGTCTATTGTCAGAATAGGCTAGCAGATTACTTTACATACTGGTTGTTGTCTATTGTCAGAATAGGCTAGCAGATCACTTTACATACTGGTTGTTGTCTATTGTCAGAATAGGCTAGCAGATTACTTTACATACTGGTTGTTGTCTATTGTCAGAATAGGCTAGCAGATCACTTTACATACTGGTTGTAGTCTATTGCAGAATAGGCTAGTAGTACTTGACATATGGTTGTTTTTGTCAGAATAGAGATACTTCACATGGTTGTTGTCATTGTCAGAATAGGCTAGCAGTCACTTTAGTATGGTTTTGTCGTTGCAAATCGGCTAGCAGATCACTTTACATCTGGTTGTTGCTATGTCAGAATATTGACAAATAGATTTGTTTAAACTTTGATAAATACGGCTGACGAATTACTTTACATACTGGTTGTAGTCTATTGCCAAAATCGGCAAGTAGGTCACTTGACACCGTGGTTGTTCTGTCGGGTCAGAATAGAGGTCACTTGACACAGTGGTTGTTCTGTCGGGTCAGAATCGGCTAGTAGGTCACTTGACACAGTGGTTGTTCTGTCGGGTAGGAATAGAGGTCATTTGACACAGTGGTTGTTCTGTCGGGTCAGAATAGGCTAGTAGAATACTTGACACAATAGATTTGTTTGAAAGCTTTGATAAATAACGGTCGCTAGGATTTTCATTCGCTGGATCTGATTTACCATTACAATAATCAATCTGTTTGTATATTTCCAGATTAGCTGTATTTCAAGTAAAAAGATTTCGGTGTTTAATCGCTGGCTTCACCAACCTCAGTTTCCTATCGTTAAATTATAACTGTATATCCGAGACTATTATACAGTTCTTAACCACCAGTCTTAGTGGGAAGCTGAGGAATTTCAGTCTAAAGGTAGGCAAACATATTTTTTAGACTATTACGACTCTATTTTTGTATGCTTAAATAATTTGTACATTTATTACTGTAATGTAATTTATAGATATTATGTTTGTATAAACATAGGTGTAAATATAATGTACATGTATACTATGTATAAAATTTTGTATATTCATTGCTTGATAAAACGGAAGTGCCATCGTCGAAACGTCGCAAGTTATGTATCATAGTAATTGTAATCCATCTAACATTGTACATTGTATATGTAAATATTGTAAATCTAACATTGTATGTGTAAATATTGTAACATCTAATCATTGTATGTGTAAATATTGTGCATCTAACATTGTATGTGTAAATATTGTAAATCTAACATTGTATGTAAAAACAATTTTGTGTAAATATTGTACATCTAATATTGTATGTGTAAATAGTGTACATATAACAGTAGATGTGTAAATATTGTACATCTAACATTGTATGTGTAAATATTGTGCATCTAACATTGTATGTGTAAATATTGTAAATCTAACATTGTATGTGTAAATATTGTGCATCTAACTTTGTATGTGTAAATATTGTACATCTAATATTGTATGTGTAAATAGTGTACATATAACAGTAGATGTGTAAATATTGTACATCTAACATTGTATGTGTAAATATTGTACATCTAATATTGTATGTGTAAATAGTGTACATCTAAAATTGTATCTAACATTGTACATGTAAATATTGTGAAAGATATACAGAATTTGAATCTTTTTCAAATTTTATTCTGCAGCTATCGCTTTAAGATCCAAGTATCGTTTTTTGTTTGCAGGTCTATAGAAGCGATCCACATTTTCACCACGTCCCGTCAGTTGTCTGGAGGCGATTTCATCAAAGTTGTCCATGCCTGGAAGTCGATATGTGGTTCGAGAGTATTGGACTAGCCTCGGAAATTGTTCCGCTTCTAGTTCCAGATATACCTTTGAAGGATATCCATATCTGGACCGGATATGATGACGATTCTGAATGGAACCTACATCGTACCTTGATGCACATTGGAAACTATTTTAAAAAAACTCTAAGTAAGTAAGATAGCTGATGATGGAAATTGTTCTTAGCTGTTTGAAAATTTAATATATTTTCCCTATATTTGGATGTAAAGGTCTGGCCTAATATGAAAGTACAACTCACTCTCGCCTTTGCATAATTTAGCTAGCAAACAAAAGAAAGTGTTTGATAAATTGTCAATTTTTGGACGTTAAGGCGTAATCATAAAAAAGTAAACGACCTCATGAATGTGGGTAAGTTGGTCCCTGGAATATGGTCACAGTAATACGGGCATAAGATGTTTTGGTCACAGTAATACGGACATAAGATGTTTTGGTCACATTAATACGGGTATAAGATGTTTTGGTCACATTAATACGGGCATAAGATGTTTTGGTCACATTAATACGGGCATAAGATGTTTTGGTCACATTAATACGGGCATAAGATGTTTTGGTCACATTAATACGGGCATAAGATGTTTTGGTCACGGTAATACGGGCATAAGTTTTTTGGTCACATTAATACGGGCATAAGATGTTTTGGTCATATTAATACGGGCATAAGATGTTTTGGTCACAGAAATACGGGCATAAGATGTTTGGTCACATTAATACGGGCATAAGATGTTTTGGTCACGTTAATACGGGCATAAGATGTTTTGGTCACAGTAATACGGGCATAAGATGTTTTGGTCACATTAATACGGGCATAAGATGTTTTGGTCACAGTAATACGGGCATAAGATGTTTTGGTCACAGTAATACGGGCATAAGATGTTTTGGTCACATTAATACGGGCATAAGATGTTTTGGTCACATTAATACGGGCATAAGATGTTTTGGTCACATTAATACGGGCATAAGATGTTTGGTCACATAATACGGGCATAAGATGTTTTGGTCACAGTAATACGGGCATAAGATGTTTTGGTCACAGTAATACGGGCATAAGATGTTTTGGTCACAGTAATACGGGCATAAGATGTTTTGGTCACAGTAATACGGGCATAAGATGTTTTGGTCACAGTAATACGGGCATAAGATGTTTTGGTCACATTAATAACGTATATAAAGTAGTTGATCACAATAAGGGCACAATGTATTTTGGTGACAGTAATACGGACAAAAACCGAATGCACCTTGATTCGTGCCATTATAGAATGGATCACATGGTGCACCGTGATTGTATTTTGTCTTGGAATCTACAGAAGTAGCCGAGCGGTAACCGAATGAGAATGGGTGTAATATTAATAGTATAACTTCTCAATCAATATCAATGCTTAGAGTTCAATAGAACATTGTTTGACTTGTTTTATATCATTTAATTTTACAGTTAGTGTTTCGCTAGAACTGGATAACAACCGTGAGGAGTTATCCGAGGCTATTTTAAATCTAGTCAATAAATGTAAGAAACTGAAAGGCCTCACCATCAATGCGTTTGTTACAGTGGAGCTCATCAATCAAATTTGTGAACTTCAAGAAGAAGATAAAATAAGTAAGTAATTAATCGCAAATTTAGGCCAATTTCTTACAATCCAAAACGACATGATATCACTACATGTCTCGACCGCCTAAATCGCCACAGGAGTCTTAATTTATAGTCACGATCGTTACTAAATCAATTAGCAGCACAATCGTTCTTTAATAACTGTCTTTTTCACTTCGTAGTCTAGTGTTTGCGCGTCAAGCGGCATTGCTATTTGCCTTCCCTCCAACTGTCGAAGTATCACGCAAGGCCTAGTTTTATTTTCCCATCCGAACAACTAGATGATTTTTGCCATGTCAGCACCTTCGACCTACATCATTGATAAAGGGAAACAGAGTTGAAATATTTGAAAGTTTATCTCGACCTCTTCGGTTCAGGAACTCAAGTTTGCGAGTAACCATCAAACTCGCTGAGACACATCAAACTCCCTGAGACACCGCTTCGCTATGTCCTTCTGTGAATGATTACATTGTGCTTTACCTTCCAGAACTTCAGATGTTTAACATGACAGCATGTGGACTGTCAGAGAATGAATGGACTGAGCTATGTCAAGTCCGAGATCGATTTGAACCAATATTTAAAAAGAGGCAACTCAACTTCCAGATCCGGAGTGATCTTATTATCGATGCACAATGACTGGATCGTTTTCCGGTCATTGGATAAAGGGAGGGACAAGAGTTTTGAAGCAACAATTTAAATGGGAGGGAGGAGAAAAATCACTCCCGTAATTAAAACAACTAATGAAATTAAATTATAATGATGATAAAAATGGAAAAAGTAAAAATCTGTAATTTTATATTTTTATATGTACGTAATATTGAAGCGAAATAAAACTAACAGAGGAGTCAAAAGACGTCCGAAAAAGCACAAATTTCCGCGATAGTGTTTGTTATGTTTTGTTTTATTTTGTTTAAGGTTAAGTACACATGAAATAAACGCTTTTAAATAAACACTTTTGGGTATCTTTTTTACAATTTTTTTATCAATCTTTCTTGAGCTGCCGCATGGTCATATTGTTTATTTTTTATCACATTTTATCAAATCTACTCAAATAAAATGAAGAAATGAAGATTCATAAGATATAAAAGAAGATATCATTTATATAAAAAAAATTATACAAAATCTGATTGAATTTTATTTTAACAGTATATATCTCTTTATTTATATTCCATACAGATAATAAAATGTATCTCTTTCACTGATTTTTCTGTAATGTTGATATTTAACTTAGAATGATCTAAAACAATCCTGTAAATCTGTTTTCTGTGGAAGAAAGGGGATTTATCTTTTGCTCCTGTTATTTTCAACCAAGCTGACATACATTTTACTTAGCTTACTGACTTGACTTGGGTAATTTTACTTAGATTAGCTTATACTAGCTTACGTAACTAGGTTTAGCTTTAGCATTAGTTTACTTGAATCAGCTTAGCCTAGCTTACTTGACTTAGCATACTTTAAGAGGCTTAGGTTACTTTACTAAGCTAACTTGTCTTGGCTTACTTTACTTAGCTTACTGGTATAGCTTACTTTACTTACATAACATTACTTGGCTAAGCTTACTTTACATTACTTAGGAATTAATAAGCCAGAACATAAAGGGTGGCAGAAAGAACATTTAAATAAATATTTCAGTTGAACATTCACCACATAATTGTTCCATAATGTGGTTTTTGAAAGAAAGCCTTGTTAATGAGAAATATTCAAAGTAAATAATACAAATTCATACAAACATCACAATTCCAGGAACCAAAAATCTTGTCCAAAGCAAGACAATAAGAGGAGCAATATTTATATAATAATGGATTCCTCAAACAAGGAATACTATAAGGTGTTTTGAAAAAGTAAGAATGGTCTGCACTCAATTCACTTCCACATCAGATTCTGTTTGTTCCCATAGTCCATTTACAGTGAAGTACACAAATCACTTGATATATTTCATTTGGAATGACATTGTCTCTTCTAGTAAAACTTCAAGTTAAAGCTACTTCACCCTTTGTTAACTGAACTAATTTCAATGACCTCAATACCTACAAGTAGAAAGAATAAATATTGATGCTAGATACACCAGATATCATTAAAAATATTACAGAGCTAAATAAAACACTTATAGATGGATGGATACTTCTACAATATGTATCATTTGACTTATTATATTTAAGAATTAAATGTTGTTCTCGTTAGCATTATTAGTGTGTAAACGTAATAGACAAAGTCATTTATGTATGTTTGTGGCGTGATCTATTTGCGTTTACACACCAATTAAAGTGTATCTGTTTTCACCTTGTTAATGTCGTTCAGATATCATTTACACACAATGATTAAAAGGTTTAAGACAAAACAAACCTTTAACTTGGCTTCACCTGTAGCTCCACTAACTTTACATCCCATTTTATGCAGATCGGTCACTTTTAATGGTTTTCTACAAAAAAAGTATTAAAATAAGTGATCAATCATTCAATCAGCTTAATATGGATAATTTATTTCATTAAGAATGTCTCAATCATGTGATCTTTGATTGACAGGTAGCATGAGACTCTAGATAAATTACTTCACATTAAGTAAAATTTCATGGTGAAGAAGTGGGCTAGAAATAAAAATTTATATTTGTGAAGAAAAGGAGATCATCACATTACATAAAAAAGATTAGATAATACTATCATTTGGTATTCAGAAGAAAGTTTTTACTAGGACTGCTGCAACAACTGTTTGCTTCACAGTTTTGTTTGTAAAGTTTCAACTCCGAATTCAATTAAAGTTCCTGAGAATGAATTGGAAATGATTGAAATATAAAGTTGTGTAATTCATATCAATAATAAAATACTACTAAATAGAAATTCCAACCAAAATATAAAGATATAATATCAAACTTGTTAAAACTCACTTATTTTTCTCTTCTTTGAAATATCTCCATAAAACTTGATACACCTGGAATATCATTCTGATTTAAAGAGATTGTACAGAAATTTCTTAACTGTTTATATGTACATGTATTGGGAATACTGATATCATCGATTTGCATCATTCCACATTTCAATCAGGTGTCTGGTTCTTGTAATTTTACTTAAACTAAGGGCTTTATAGTGTCATCTTGCAAAAGCTGCTATTGATGTACAGACCGTAAGAACCTTTGTGATGGTGATGTTGTAAATTTATTTAAGTCTGAAAACTGTTCAGATAACTAACAGACTATGTTCCATTAATATAACTACTGGTATGTAAAGTTGACATCCTGTTTTTAAGTGTGACTTTGTGAATAGTATTAGCAAGATGGTATCATCCTATATATAGGGATGGGCGGTATCAAGATTATCTGATACAACGGTATTTCAGGTGAAATTGGGTATCGTCACAATATTCAAGGTATTTTTTGGTGACCAAAACTTTTGAAGTAAATGGAAATTATCACATTAATAGGTCATATGCAATATATTATTTCGTTATTTTTTCTTGATGACTGGTATTTTTTATTCCAATTGAATAAACCCGACTTTACTGATTGAGCCTTAAAAAGTGTGCCGAATGTCGCGTGCTGGAAAAATTCCTGAAAGATAGTCCTGATGGTCAAGACTGATAGTAGTATACTGCATTGGAAAGGTCGTGATAATCAAGTACATATATTGTCACGTGACACTTGGTGGATTAAGAACAACAAAATATGAATTTATTTTTAAAAATATACCTTAAATCAGTAAAGAACGGATATTTTACCAGTTTAATTTCTCATAAAAATGAATACCGTGATTCTTGAAGGTATCCATGGTATACCGAGTATTCAGTTTTGTCATGATACTACTACCGGTATTTTTTGGAACCGGTCTTCATGGTAATACTGTAGTATTGCCCAACCCTACCTATATGCAATAGTCACTCACTGAGTGAGGAATATTACTTACTGAATTAACATCTGCTAGTTTCACTCGACCTCGAACTAACTCAGATACTGACTGGAATTCCTCCTCACTGACCTCGATAAACTCTTTCGACTGACACCGTAGTTCACTGGCACTCAACTCTTCTACAATATTTACATACAATCATCAGTTCATTGGAATAACATGAAATGAAATTGCTTAAGTTTTGATTGGGTTCAATTCAATAAGACTGGCAATGCCATGCAGTATACCATGAAGGTAATTTTACCACAACACAGAAACAACCTACTTATTTTGAATTTACATTGGTCTGTAGCACCCAGGGCTTCAGTATATTCCATGTCAGTTCCTCAAAGTAGAAGTAATGATCATTCTCTACAATTTAATTTGTCTTGAGATATTTGGACAAGAAACCTTGATGTTCCCTATAGTCACACCCACCTGGAGGGTCAGGTTTGCTGTTAGAACTACAGGCCTGATCTTGAACTGCTGCGATTCCTGAGGTCTGGTTAATCTGATCTATATCAAAATTCAAAAGAGTGGATAACTCTGATAAGTCTGGTGGGGGTTCTGATCCCTGAAAACATGAAAGTACCAAAAAATAGCAGATGCAGCGTAAATGAGGGAAATTTTGCCAGGACAGCAGCATAAGCCTACATTTTTTGTGATTTCCAATTGTCGAAGGATTTTTAACATGCACAGCCTGTAAAAAATGGGGCCCCTTATCGGCTCTGCAGGTATTATGTAGGTATTACAGCGTAGACAGGTGTTACAGGCACTACAGGGTAGACAAGTATTACAGGGTGGACAGGAATTACATGGTAGACAGGTATTACAGGGTAGACAGGTATTACAGTTGTGATATATATATATATGAGAGCCTACTCACCTCAACACCAGTCTGGTCTGAGAGTTTCTGTACCATTTGACATGCTGATAATAACTGACTTCTAAAATAGTCCATAGCCTCCTACAAATATAATATAATTTTAAGGAGTAATATATATGCAAGATTTACGATAATAATAAAATCATGTCTCTCTCGTGTATACAGATAGATTGCCATCTTCACAATGTCAAGGTATCAAGAACTTCTGAATAGCAAGTTGTTTTTCTTTTCAAGATGATATATCCTTTACTGTTAATACTGTATAATGATTCCTGCTTTGCTATTTTCAGGTTTAGTTTAAGTTTTTAACTCTGTTTTAGACTTTTTATTCATTCTCATACTATTTTCAACTTTGAATTTGGAAAATGAAAATTAAAAAAATAGTGTTCAGAGATGGTGAAATAGTATAAGAAATAAATTACATCCTACTTTTTGTGTTTTCTGGATTTCCAGAGCATCCTGAGATATTGATGAAAATTCTTTTTTAATATCTGAAATTTTCTCCAACATTTTCACTGGGTTTGGAGCCTAGAATAAAAAGTTACAATTGTAAATTAATTTTTCATAACTTCAGCTATAATCTTGTATGGATAAGCTTAATGGAATGAATACTTTTGCACAAAAACAAAATACAATATATTAATTCCTCTTCAAGCATACATTTAAGAATCACCATTTTTGACTTTGTTATTCATATAATAAGCTTCCCAGTATAAATCAAATAATCAAACTTTGGTAAATCCTGTTGAACAAATCTGACCTTAGGTATGGGATTATGGGATCATTCAGGTTGTACGTGGATGAAGGGCGACGCCTAACAGGTTAAGTGATGTGAATTACAATGAAGATCTTCACCGTCATCTGAGGTAAGAGTTTGACATAAACCATAGTTAACAAAATGCATCATCAAACATCATGACCTTCTTGGCATAAAAGATCTTTAAACTGACTAAGAAAGTACCGGTACTGTAGTCTGAAAGTACTGTAGTCTGAAAGTATGTGAGCTTACCTCCCCATTATTGGTGGAATTTTCTAACTCAAATTCAACCTTTCTAGACAAATAATTCAAATCAGAATCAGCTTTCTGAAACTAAGATATATTTTTCTTTGTATTTTCAGTTTAGTTAACAACCATTAAAGAATATTACAACCTGGTCACCTGGTGACTAACAAACCCTGTATTTGCCAGTATGGTAACGGTTATTGATCCAGAGCCAAATATGAGTGAGAATAATAGCAAAATCCAAACACTGAAGAAAACGCTTTGATATAGAAGCTGCATTTATATCATAGGTACGGCTAGACACTGCCAAACTCCACTGACCACAGCACTATGGCCCCACCCCACTCATTTTGGCTTTTTAAAGCTGGGTTAATATATGATTATGAAGAGGGCGTGATATCTTCAATTGTGAGTTTTAGGGAAAAGAATCCACATATCTTCGAAATGAAACCATTTCCGATGCTATTGAAATAAAGCACTCAGAGGAAATAGACAAAATCCTTACCATCGCCTCTAAAGCCTCCACAGATTTCTCCATTTTGATTATTTTGTCAACAAAATAACTTCCTTTGCAGTTAACAAGATTTCTGATTGGTTGAAATTAAATCAGTAATCAATGAACTTATTATCTTTATTATGATTGGGTAATTAGATTAAATACCAACCAATCAAACATCAAACGATCCGCGCCATCTTTGAATTATTTTGGTGGTAAATTTGACACGATTTGTTTACAATATCAACGTTTTTACTGTTTGAAATTGAAAATGTATTCTGTAAGTATAGTGATGTTCAAGTCAAAAGTTTATTGATGTCGTCAATGTCAAGATACAAAAGAAGATTAGATGTAGGCCTAATGAATTTATTTCAAAATGAAAATGTTCGACTACAGTAATGTGCTGTAGGCCTAGTACCGTAATAGAGTCTACTAGATATGCCTTATCATGCAATGATGTTGTTCATCGGGCGTGTCAGATTGGATTTGCAGGTTTCAGTTTTTAGTGCGCTGGCAATAGAATCGAGTACATGTAATAAAAACTACATAGCAAAGGTTTTTTCTTCTTAGATAGTGGTCTTGACTTAATGTGTTGGTAAAACTTTATATTTTTTATATTTTTTATTAGAATTGGGGTCACATAGATCTAGTACTCTAGTAGTGAAATGAAAATAGAAAAAAATCAAGAAACCGTAGATCTTATCCCTGTGCTTTCCTTTATAAGATTCACAAATTAGTGTCTGTGCCACCAATCTGGATCTTAACATCACCTTGGACCGGACTCTGGAGGGTTCATACTCTATTATCCTATCTATATTATTATTTTTCATAGGCTAATGGCTATATTATGGAATTAAGAAAAAAACTTGGTACCCAAGTAGGCCTACCCAGACTTCAAAGCTGCTTTTTGGCCCTGTTGTACATGTTTTTGTAAGATTTTTTAATTATATTTTTTTCAGTGTCTGTTGATAGTTGAGACGAAGGTGAAGTAACCATGGCAACCTATTCGGATTTTATTAATAGTAGTACATATAATCAATTAGATAATAGGTATGTAGAATTTGACTTCTAGAGAGCTTATTATGGTAATATCAGTAGATTGGGTCATTTTTCTCGAAAAATTTAGTAAGATAAAATCAGATTTTAAGAAATACCGTAATGTAATTAGATAATTGTGTGTGTCAAGTTGAGTAAATATGCAAATTGATGCAGGTCATTGTATCACATGTCAGACCTGTGCCTAGGAGTACCCTCACATGGGAATGAATAAAATATGCAAGCAAGATAACATTGTAGTACCGGTAATGAGAATGGTGAATAATTTTCCAGCAAAAGAATGTGTATGTGTAGGTGTCAGAATATCCGCTATGTTAAAAAAGCACGGAGAAGATTCTCTCGAGGCTCAACATTATTGTAAGATTTATGTTGAATATTAACTCACCATGTTTGTTTTTGGCTTTAAAAGAAATCTTTTAATCCAGGACACTTGTAGTGTTTTAATTTCACCGTATTAATTAAATGTGTATTTAAATATATTTGCACAGTTCAGCACAGCACTGTTTTCATACTAGAGTTTTCACTCTAAAAGTACTTGTGATGAATTACCATAGTCACTTGTAACATTGACACATTTAGTCCAGTTAACTTTCGGTGGAGTAAATTGTTTTTGAAACAGTGTAAGTCAAGACTTATATTGTATTTATTTCTATCTAGAAATCAGGTTAATTGTTTGGTACATGCATAAATTAAATATCTATATTTGGTTTTATATATTTTGTTTAAGGATAGTCATTATAAAAACTTTATAAGTAAGTTCCATATTAATTAATATTTTATTTTAGATGTTGCTCCCCTGTTTTTTTATCTGGTTTCTGTTTCATTTTCAGTTTTATTTGATTTAACAATTTAACGCAAATTTAATTCCTTTTTCGCTATCTCTTTCAAGACCTTTAATGTTATCTTTGTTTAATTATTTCTCTATAAATTTCTTAATTAACATAGTAGAGATTTTAATTTTAATCATGTTGTGTTAGAACTCTTGAATGTTACATCCTTCAATGCCACAGAAGTAAATAAATAACAAAAAAACAATTATTATGGATGGATATTTCTAGAATATATTTATTACTTTGATTATATATTTATTATATTCCTGATGAGTGATGACAGTATCAGAACCACATTGAGACTTGTATATATATCTTGAACCTTTATTATTTTGTTTCAGTAATAATATTTTAACCACCCCTGAGTTTGAGGGAGTAGGATACGCCCCAACGTTTGATAGATTATTAGTTTATAGTCAAGATAAAGTCAAGAGTGAAAACATGGCATCTTTATTAGCTTGGTGTCAGGATAAAGTCATATGCGTAAGTATCAAAACCTTCAAGGAATTTATCTTCCTGTAGCCAGCATTCACACAGGGTTGAAAGGCTGTAACTTCATCTAGTTAATACACACTTATTATTTAGAATGATGTCAAATGTTCCTTGATGTTAGTGTTCAGTGTTTATCTAATTTATATGTGTACGTGACCAGTCAATGGTTGGAGGGCGCATATTGCATGAATGGAACCATTACGCCTCAGATTCACCTAGGACTAATAACAATTTAGAAGGTTGGCATAGTTGTGTAAAGAAACTAAATGTCTCCCAGTGTCTGTCAGATTACTCAGAGTACACTGTATGTTAAATAAAAATAAGAAATCCCATCTTATATATATATTGCAGTGTTGGTGTAAGTTGAGAGAATATTGGACTGTAGGAGATTATAAAAAACAACTGGAAGAAAAGGAGAGACAGGTAGAGGCTCTGGAGAGAAAACTACGAGAAGCTGAAAAGGTATTTCACCTTATTTAATATAGGGTGGCCTTGATTAATAAAGTCCATTTGATATTTTATAGTCTATATCTAATAATAGTCCATATTCTCAACAATACGCAAAATAAGAAGTAAAGAGGATTAATTGCTAATTGAAATAGGCACTGTGAAGGCCATTATAGAAATCTATTAAATTATTTCAGTGAAGTAAGAACTATAACTCTAGGAAAAACAATAATATTTTATCTTGTAGAAAATAGAAGAAGCATCAACCTCTTCTGAATCAAAATTATCACTTCCTGCATTGCAATCACAGCTATCTCCCTTTCATTCGACCTCAGTTGACCCTATGACCCCTCAACCTCTTATAGTACCCGATATATCCGCTCCTGTTAAATCTCCAATCAACACTAGTGCTGTGATTCCTGTAGCTAGTTCCTCAATTCCTATAGACAGTGTTCCAGTGGTTCCAAACCCTCAAGCAGGAGCTCTACCACCCCAACCTCCCCAATTTGGTGCTCTGCCACCCCCACCCCCTCCCCCACCAGCAATAAAAACACCAACGTCAACAAAACTTATCATAAAGAAGAAACAGAATGGTAACTTGAAGGTAAGATACTATTCAAACGTATTTTCAAGAGTTTTATAAAGTTTTGTATATTATCTAGTACAACTCAAGATGATTTACATATACATCTATTCAATACCTGAATGAACCCCTAAAAATTGTGAACCTGTCCTTTAATATAGATTTAAACTTTTTTATTGTATTTATCTAAAATAGAATAAGAATGTCAAGTTGATATATTTTTTTTTCATTTTTCGGGTTTCATATGGCACCTTATTTATTCCAGCTAAAAGATCCTTCAGGGTTATTTGTGACTCCTGAAGCTTTGAAAGGAATTCGATTACGTAAAATAGACAATAATCAGAAAAATTCTACCAACACAGAAGCGGTAATCTGAACTTTTATTTTTATTCAATGATTTACTCAACTGATCATTTTTGCATTAAATAAAAGAAATGAATCAAAGTGAATAACAAACAATAATAAAGGCTAGTTGTGCAGTATATAAAGATTAACAGAATACACTTAGAGTAGGGTTAATATCTAATTAAAATGATTCATAATCTAGAGTTGAAGATAGCCTTTAGATAATGCTGATGACCTTATTACTATCATCATATATCAGAATTTAAAGAGTGTAACATGGATAGTTGATATTGACCATTTGGGTCTAGGAAATATATGGAGGAATGAATCTTTCAATATATAAGCTCACATCCCACAACCTCGGGGCCTCATATTCAAAAACTTATGCTTAACTTAAGACTTTAGTCTTACAGTTATTGTATTGGTCAATCGTTAGAAAAATAAAAAATTTAGCTTATTTTCAAATCAGGGGCGGAGTTATGTTTTATTATTATGAATAACGATTTATCTGTGTTTATATTATAGTCGACACCAAGCGGGCTGGTGACTTTAGATCAGTTAAAAACAGTGAACCTACGTCGAACTCAATCAGCTAGATCTCTTAATGATGTTGGTAAAGAAAATGTACATCAACTGTAAGTATTATTCTACTGGTACTAGTTTTAAATTCCTTGAAATCAAGTTTCTGATGAGATCTTGTTAGTTTTCTCTTGTTAAATTAAAATCTTAGTTGGTTTGAATGGGGGTAGATGTAGATTTAGCATAAAGTATTAATGAAAATGAACTTTTGTTCTTTTATTTACTTTTATTTAATGTAGTGTCTGCCATCATTCATGATTTTCTATTTCTGTTTGTTCTTATTAAAATATTATAATTGTATCAATATAGATTAGCTCAAGAGATGTTAAATAGACGGGCCTTGAAAAAAACTACCATTAAAAGGTCAGAATTACTATCATATTGCTCAAAATATTATCCAAACTACACATTTACAAATGATATTTTACCTCCAATATCTTTAGAAATATAAAAAAAGTTGTAGTTTAATGCTGCTGTCCTTTCCTGTTTAACATAAAATTGCCATGTTCATGAGACCAATTAGCCCATTTCATTAGCCTAATTAAGAGACGAAAATTGCCAATTTGACAAAAACAAAAAAACTCAAGCTTTAAAAGCAACGAGACATTTTAGGATTACCTACTATTATTTTAGTAGTATTACTATCAATGTTTCGTGAAAATTCAAACTTACAAAACTCCTACTGTTATTTTCTAATCAGCAATATTTTGCATACTCCCCTATTGATAAAAGCAAAATAGTCTACAAGATACAAGCAAAAGGGCACATATCTTTAGAATTTGGTCTAGATTTGGGCATTTTATTTACCCAACTTACATTAAACTTAGACATCCCCTTTAAGCTGAAGCCATCATTTTGTGAACCATGATAAAGTTAAATACTGCCTGATAATAAAATACTATTTATCCATTACCATCCATTTACTATTGTAAACTCAACAATAATTGTGTCTTTCAGAAGTCCTGGTGGAACGCCATTAGGTGATAATAAACGTAAACGTGAAAGTGGTGTGGGATTAACGCCCGTTATGACTAGAGCTTTAAAACGTAAATTCAGAGTAAGTATTTATGAGACTAGTTGTAAACTTTGATCTTAAACACTAAGGCTGAGTGGCTGTATTCGCCGAAATTCTTTCAAAATAAATCAATGGTCATAATGAACTTGGATTCAGTGATTCAGATTGGGTGACCTAACAAGGAAAAAGCATACATTCATTCAAATGGGTCAATAAACTGAGGCCCTGTGCCATTAATCTTAGTTGTTATATATTATGTACCCTTTCTTCTAAATGTTTTTGATCGCTAACCTGAAGGTCGAGATGAAGTTTACGGAATTTTCAACTCTGTTTTTCTTCTATCAATGATGCAGGTTGGAGAGGCTAACATCGAAAAAGCATCTAGTCGGTCAGATGAGACAATAAGCTGTGGACCAAAAAAATATAGTATTATGTTGCTGTCCTGGCAAAATTTCCATCATTGCACCCTGCATGGCGCTGCCCGTCTTCATTAGTCTATAAGGTGCAGAAGAGTAGGACATAAAACTCCATTCATTTCATTCTAAATTTGGTTCATGAGATGAATTTTATTTTAAGACTTCATTATTTCAGCTGGCTAAACGTGAGAGTCCATCATCAGATGAAGGAGGATGTTCCAACCAGTCCAGTCCTGATGTTTCCATCTGCAACCAAACCATCAACTCATCAGCTGGTGATTTATCTTGGTCCTCTCCCACAGATTCACCCACCAATTTCTCGTTCTGTCGTGATGTGACATCACCATTGTCCGAAAGACTCTCTATTTCACCTAATATCACCACCTCCTCACCAAATCTTAGTTAATCTTTAAGCATGAACACCTCTATAGCATTTTAGCTTCATACCTGCTACACAGTCAACAATAGTTATCTGTATATTAACAGCTGATCAAGTTCAATTGCAGCTATCTATGTAGTCTAAATATTTACTTTATCAACTGATAGATCTCAATTGCAGCTATCTGTATAGTCATCTAAATATCTATTTTACCAGCTGATAGAGCTGAATTTCAGCTATCTGTATAGTCATCAAAATATCTATTTTAACCTGAGAGAGCTTAATTGCAGTTATCTTTATAGTCATCCAAATATCTATTGTACAAGCTGATAGAGGTCAATTGTATCTATCTTTATAGTCATCCACATATTTTACTGAAGCTGATAGAGCTTAATTGCACCTATCTGTATAGTCATCTATTTATTTTACAAGGCAATAGATCTCAATTGCAGCTATCTGCATAGTCATCAAAATATTTACTTTACCAGCTGATAGAGCTCAATTGCATATCTAGATATCTACTTTACCAGCTGATAGAGCTCAATTGCATCTTTCTTTATGGTCATCAAAATATTTAGTTTACCAGCTGATAGAGCTCAATTGCATCTATCTATACAGTCAACTATTTAATTTACCAGCTGATAGAGCTCAATTGTAACAATTTTCAAAGTCATCTAAATATCTATTTTACCAGCTGATAGATCTCAACTTTAGCCAATAGAGCTCAATTTAATGCGATAAGAACTCAGTATCAGCTGACAGAGCTCAATATCAGCTATTTATATACCAGTAATAGACTTCATGCTATGTTGCCTATGAGACTACCATGAATGTTCCACCAGCTCTCTGCAACATTAAGCTTTATTGAAACAGTCTAGAATTGCCAAATGATAACGTTTTAAATAGCAATGACTTGTTATAGACTCAGTTTTATATCATTTATTGAACTTATTTTAATTGTATCAAAATGTCTTTCAATTGTAAAAAGCTAGTTTTTCTTTTATTTCTACTTTCGTTTCTCTATTCTTTTGTTTTTTGTGTGTTAATTGTAACAGTCGCAAAGCAAGTGATTTTTGATTTTATCATTTTTAACATTTGAAAAGACTAAATATCTTGCATACTTGTTACGAACAAAAAAATTAATGGTAAATTGTTCTTTCCAGACAAGTTATCCTTAAGTTGATCTAATATTTTGCTACAAAATAATGTAGAATTTGGATTTACATCATATTTATTGACTTAGACATAATTTTCAAAAAGTTATAACCAAGGAGTATAGAACATAGCGTTAACTTTATCTTTCTTTTGTTTTATTAAGTTTCAGTTTTAAATTTGTGAGTTATTGCCCTTGCTTTGTTATAATTGGTGCTACAAAATATGTAGTCCTTCTTGTTTTTATTGTTAGTCTCTTTTATCAGTAAAACTTTTAGTTATTCTTTACCATTGTGGCTCTCGTTTTTTATTTGATAAAGAAAGAAACCAATTTATTCAATGATAACCTCTAAGGTTCGCAACTGTCCTGTCTACCACCTGATTCTTGGACAAATTTATAGGTACATGTAATATAATAATAGTAATGTCTTTACTGGGACAATGTTTAAATATTACTAATAATAATGATGATCCAAGTGCTGTTGGTCCAGAGACCAGCTTCTTTAAAATGTCAAACTTACACCTTGACTGCAATAACCACTATTCTTGTATCCAGGAAGATTGTAAATCAGCGATTTAATTGACTTATGTTGGCAAATATAGTCAGAGGCTCTGACTCTGAGCCCTTGACAGAAAATCTGTAATCAATTGGCAATAAGGTTTACATCCTTTCTATCAAGGACTCTGACTGTATTAGGCAGTACAATCTGAACTAATCATTATGTGATATAAGAGTAGCAGCTATTGCGGTCAAGGTATTAGACAAAGTTCCAGGTGCATCTCATAGAGGAGGACTAGCGATTTTCCCATAATAATGTACTAAAAATTAAATTAGACACCTCCCTCACACCCCTATGGTTGTGGATAAGATGCAATGAGTTGTAATCAATCCTCATGGCCACTTGTAGTATTCGCTGACCCAATTAGTAATCACTATGGTGTGAGAGTACCCTTAAAACTGTGTTCCCTGTTGTGAACTCCCAAGACCTTTTAAGAAAACAAGCATGAGACATAGTGGAATTCTGGAACAATGTATTTAAACAATCCTAAAGCAACATAAGAGGTTGAGATCACAATAAAAACAACATTAAGTTTATGTATACAACTCTGAGATCTAAAGCCAAGTTCACTTGATGGATTGTATTTGTCACCCAGATATATTTCAAAAACAAAAGTCTGTCTTTTGCTCAGGCTATAGCAACCTTGAATTGTCTAGAACTCGTGGTAAAACAACCAGATGTTCTTATTGAGCTAGTAGTTTGTGTTTAAATGATACACTATGTAAACCATCCACCATTATAAGTTATATAGAACATGTAAATGCCCTTTATGAAAGGGTTATCACATTTATAAAAATTTAAATACACAGCAATAATAATAGCTATTTTGACTCTATTAAAGGGATCACAAGTTGACTACAACAACATTATTAGAAATGTGGACTCTCTGAAAGGGATCACAAGTTGACTAAACAACATTATTAGAAATGTGGACTCTCTGAAAGGGATCACAAGTTGACTAAACAACATTATTAGAAATGTGGACTCTCTGAAAGGGATCACAAGTTGACTAACACCACATAACATTATTAGAAATGTGGACTCTCTGAAAGGGATCACATATAGTTTGACTAAATCATACAAACATTATTAGCATGTGGACTCTCTGAAAGGGATCAAAAGTTGACAAACACCACATAACATTATTAAGAAAGGAAGAAAGAAAGAACTATATTTGACAATGATAACAACTTAGGTTCACAAGTCTGCTGTGACAGGGATCCTTTCTACCAGCTGGTCCTTGGCCAAACTTCTTGGCATTGATCTTTCCCAGATTATCCGTACCCATTTATAGCTGGGTGGACTGGAATTATCAATGAAAATAATTTATTCAAGGTCATCAGACTTTCACACATCGATCGAGCTTAGAACTCACGTCTGACATCTTCAGCGTTACCAAGTTCATGACGTTAAGAACCAACGCTCTAACCTATGTGCTACAGAACCCCACAATTATTAGCTATGAGGACTCTTCAAAAGACATGTTAAGTTGACAAAATAACATTATTAACAATGTGGACTCTCTTAAAGAGTCTGGTTGACTAAAAAACCTTATTAGCCAAGTGGACTCAAATTAACAAAATAAATACTTAACAATAAATATAGCTATGTGGAGCGTAGACTCCCAAAAGAGATCACAAGTCATCACAATAATGTCATTAGATACGTGGACTCTCTAGTTGCAGACTCACCAAGTTGACCACCCTAGTCACAGAGTGATATGAGGTATAACATGTACTAACTAGTTAATAATATTGAGTTTACACAAGGGACAAGTTCTGTTATGGACCAGCCAAGGATCAACACAGCGGGTATGAAACTGGTGATTACATGGAAGCACTCGTAACTTCTGAAATACAAAAAAATAATTGTGAACACCTTGTTTTTCTTTCTTTTTACCAGTAAATAAATGTTTTTATTTACATAATCATACAGAGTCATAATTATAAAATACAAAAAGACATGTTTTATTTCACATAGACTGTAAACGACTAAAATAAAAGTTAAAATATACCTAGTTATATAGATTCGGTGGAAGGTTATGAAACTAGTCTGGGATCTTTAGAAATAAAGATAAAGTTATCGTTTTTATTTTGGTTTACCTCTTACTCACTCTTGTAATTGCAATTTTACTAAATTTGCTTTGTGAGCATTCTATTTTAAGAATATTATGGCTAATCTGATCCTGTACAGTATAAACCAATCAAAATTTGTATATTTGCATTTTGAAAGGAAATGGAGTTTTAAATCCTACTCTGCTAATAAAATGGGTAACGCAAGGCAGTGTGTAATCTGGGGAATTAGCACTGACCTGCTCCTTTTTGATTTTTAACTATCAATTAATCTTTTATGTGCACAGCATTAGCACACCGGGACTAAGATTATTGTCCCATCCTAATGACTGTTTTTGTTTTGAAAGTAGAGTCTCACCTGTTTAGAGTAAAATATTTCTAGACATATTGCACAGAGATCGGATTCCTCAGTCTGACCAGTATTTTTTATCACATATTTCTTCGTCTGCATCACAGAGATTGCTTGATGAGCTAATTTACGCATGGAGGACTAGAAAATAAACAGATAGGACTAGAAAATAAACTGATTGGACTAGAAAATAAACGGATTTGACTAGAAATAAACAGATAGGACTAGGATGATAAAAAAAGATAGGACTAGAAAATAAAACAGGACCAGAAAATAAATATAAACAAAATAATCGAACAGGACTAGAAAATAAAGAGATAGGACTAGAAAATAAACAAAAACAGATAGGACCAAAGAATAAACAGATGGGCCTAGAAAATAAAAATAAAAAGATAGGACCAGAAAATAAAAATTAACAGATAGGACTAGAAAATAAACAGATAGGACAAGAAAATAAACAGATGAGACTAGAAAATAAACAGATGGTGCTAGAAAATAAAAATTAACAGATAGGATTAGAAAATAAACAGATAGGACTATAAAATAAACCTAAACCGATATGAACAGATAGGACCAGAAAATAAACAGATAGGACTAGAAAATAAACAGATGAGACTAGAAAATAAAAATTAACAGATAGTACTAGAAAATATACAAACAGGACTAGAAAATAAACAGGATTAGAAATTTAAACACAAACATATAGGACCAGAAAATAAACAGATAGGACTAAACAATTTTGTTTCAATAATACATTTTTACTTTGCGAATCATTTGTTTATTTTCCATTGATATGAAAATAGGGAGGAATTTTACATTTGATATAAACTTTTCAGTTCATTTTCTTTCAAAATGATATGGATTGAAATCACCTGCGGCTAAGAGAACTCACCTCTAAATGGGGATCTCCCCATTCCCCATCTATTCTGTGACTTTTAAACACAATCATCATCATCATCAGAAACAGGAATGTGTAAAAACAATTCCAGAATGTTCCAGGATCTGTCTTTCCCTTGGGAAGGTTTCTGCACCAAGGCAGACAACTCCCATATCTCCACTGCTTCTCCCACATGTAGCCCACATCGTTAGGGTTGGAAATTTCTACAATAGAATGTTGATAAGAAATGATATATTGTATATGATGAAGACTAGTGTAGGGTATTGCCAATGCTGTCCCAATACTAACATATTATACATGCCATGCTGAATTGTAGCAGAAATTATTAGGTCAATGAAAAAGAGATTAGACTACATAGCTTAATCACGGTGAACTTGTGAACCAAAAGTTGTTTTCCTTGTAAAATATAGTTGTTAGGCTGTTATTTACTCACTTATCTTTAATTCTATCAAAGTTCATTCAAAAAAAGGGGGAACTCAATGAAACTCATTTTAAGCTATATTGTATAAAAGATGGGCAACATCATACAATGTGCAACACAATTTTCTAGGACAGTAACAATAATTGACTCTTATTCAGAAATCCTTACTAATTCATTTTTTGCCCAAAGATTAAAACAATGAAACTTGACTTACCACAAGGCCCTGCTTGGAAGAATTAAATATCACTTTGGCATTTATTTTGATTTTACTGAAAACATACAGATTTATACAGAAGGTAAATCTCAAATACACCACTTCAGTATGGAAGTGATTATACATTTTCAATTCTTGTTCTATTGAAGTGGACTTTCTGAAAAGTTAGTATATATTAGAATAAGAATGGTCTTGCTTATATGGATTTTTCATTACTGTCCTTTTCAAAAGTATTATTAGTCCGATTTTACGAAATAGTAAGTCTTACCTCATGAGTAATGTAAGTATGGAGGTAATATTGGTCTCATCTTGTATTAAAACTACCGGAATAGAAAACATCTGACCCACGTCAAATTCTTCAACTAACTGCTGGTTTAATGTTAATATAATAATAGCAGAGGCTCCAAACATTATTGCTTTCTTTACCTAGAAATACCAAAATGTCACACCTGGGTATTGTTCCAGATAAATCGTAAGTTTACAATTAAGACATGAACTTACGACAGTCTTACGATTTATTGTGGAACAATACCCTGATATTAAAAAAAAAGACTTTCTCTCTACGCAATTGGGAATTAGTAAATTAGTTAATCTTGAGACCAAGATATTTTTCCCGATCATTAGATCTGTACGGTAGAAGTATACCAGTACACCAATAATGGAATGTAAATGAATAAATGAAAAAAAGGCAATAACTATCCTGGTAACATAGAGGAAGGTTAGAATTCCTTTGATGTTCTAATGTATAATAAGGTTATTTTGATGGGGGGGGGGCGTCAAACGTGCAACAAATAGGTATAATCTCAGTTATAGCACGATTAACTATACATTACTATAAACATTACTATAAACAAGGGGAAGAGGCAGATTCTCCAAAAATGGCAATTTGTCAATCCCAGCTTCCAATAAAAACACATCGCGAAATGCACCTTTGTTTTCCGATTCTTTTGATTGGTCAATTGAATTAATGAGACCTTTCTATAGACATTATGTGGCAGGCAGGCCTATCAATGTTACAAGTAACATGTAGCACTCCTTCATTTGTTTACCAATTTAAATCTAAGGTTATCTAGTGATCACTGTGCAATAAATATTACTAATGACACTTTATATTTCTTTCACAATGATTTCTATAATTTCATCCTTACCCTGTCCATGACTCCAGGACAATCCGTAGTTTTATCACTGTTACTATTAATAGTATCAGTAGTATGAGAGGAGTAATGATATACTCCAATCCAATTTAATGGTAGTCTCGCGAACCCCTTCTCATCATCTACTCCACATTCATCAGATATCTGAATAAATAAGGACATATGCATCAGCATTGAGCTTGTTCGATGATAGAATTTCAGATGGCACAAATAACCCACAGGTTCAAGGTTCAATATGGACCTGTGTAGGTCAACCTATTTTTCCTAAAAGTTATGAAAGCAATGAATGAATCAGATTAGAGACGTCTTGAGCAACAGGGTGGGCACTTCTCAAAAAACATTCAACACCAAATAATAGGCAATGCCATGCAGTTTGCAATGAAGGAAAAATTTGCCAGGACAGCGACATTAGACTACTCCTTTGCTATTTCTATAGCCTACAGGGCTAAGCACTTCTCAACTTCTTTAGAACTACATGTACATAATAATTCAATGCTTTCATTTAATTTTTCCATATTTATCTTTTGGCTTTTTAAATTTATGACAGCTTTAATAAAATTATGACAGATAAAACCATTTGTTATTTTATTTACATAAGAAATCAGACCATCAAAATAATACCAATTTACCTATTGCCTATTATGACATAATACATAAATCATATAGAGCCTACCATATGCAATCGACCTGAAGCCTTCTCAACTTTTCCAGCAGACGAAAACCAGCCTTTGATGAAAGCTGTCAAACTAGAAATGTCAAAATCCTCGACACTGTTCGACTGACGTTTCTGAAATTGAGCTTTTCGTTCCTTTGACATCTCCACGAAAGCAACGGTGTCGCTCAGAGCAAGTACAGGTACGGTAGACGAACATAAAACCATAATTGCAACAAGCAATCCATTCTTTTTGTGGCATTTCAAAAACAGAAACAAAATCTGCAGAAAGAGCCAGTCGACACCCGCCATGTTTGTTTACGTTTTAACCACAGGGACTCGAAGAAAAATCTATACAGTGACCGAATTTTAATTTAAACCAACAATGATTGCATATTTATAGATGGTTACGAAAAGCAACATCGCATTCACTAAGAGGAACATGAAAATGCTAGTGGCTTTTCCTTGTATAGATCTAGGCGTTGAACCATAGTTGCTTAGCTGGAGACGTACTCATCTCCACTTGTCCCTGTGGTTATTTCAATTATGTCTGGATATTATTTCTGAACTATAATAGTCTTCATCTCCAAGTCAGAACCTAGCAATTGGTTCCCTCAATTTTGTTCTAATAAGGATAAATGGAAATCATGAGGAAAATGATAAATGTTTGTAACTTCCAGGGGAATGGAGGGTCGTGTGTCCAAGTATTTAGTGCAATTAAATTAGATTGTAGGAGGAGATCATTAAATTTAACTGAATGTTTTATTTAGGGTATAAGCTTTGCTTTTTATCCCAAAAAAGGCCTTAGAAAATTCAATAACATAAATGTCCCATTAGCTTCACAATTCCCCCATTTTGCTGTTGAGGGATTCTAGATTAATAGAGTAACAATTGGATTAATAACTGTCATGATCATTAATTTATTGCAGGGGAAACTTCCCAAGGTTCACACCTGTTATAGCTGTGTATGAGTATTTTCATTGTTTAGGTGACAAGTTGCCTTAAATAATACTGTGTATCTTGTATGCAGTAATATCTAGAGTCAACTATTTGGTCTAGTGATGCTCTCATCTTATTAGGAGCTGGGTTGTGCCCGATTCATTCATCTTTACCATATCAATCTAGTAAGAACTGTATTAATTACGGTACCTTTAATGTATCATGGAAATTTATATACATAAGTTTTATTATGAAGCAATTTTTTGGATCATTGTAAGCATGCACATGCAATCAACCATTTCCCATAAAAAAAATTACCAAAAAAGATAATAAACAATCTGTCTGCTTGTCTTATAGGGAACTCTAATTGGAAGTACACAACCCAATCAAATCACCATATTTACAAACATCCATGATACAAGAAAGGTGGCTATTACAGTCGTCAGGTATTGGATGTAGTTTGTACTATCTTGACATGATGAAGATGGATTTGTTGAGTTAGTCTTCAATATAAGAAAGTAAAAGACATTAATAGATGATTATTATTATTATTATACCAACTCAATCACCTTTACAGTGCCCTGGCTATTAGCAGCTACTACCACATTGGAGTTTGGTTTCCAGGTTACTGCACTGACAAACTCTTTGTGATCCTCTGGTTTTCTGCTATCTTTTTCCAGTAAATTGGAGTCAAATTTAAACGTCATTAATTCTTTAGCTAAACCTTTGTAATAGAAATACAGTGCATGGTTTTCACTACCACAAGTTATATAGTCCCCATCTGTAGCTAATCCAACAAAATTCTTCTCATTTGTATGCCCTTCAAATGTCCGTTTAGAAAATGAATGAGATATGTCCCATAGTTTTAACTGACTGTCTGTTGATGCTGAAACTATTTCTGTACTGTTTAAAAATTTAACATAAGACACAGCTTTCTTATGTTCACTAAATACTGCCAATGCCTGTTTAGTATTTCGTAAATCATAATAATGTACATTATGATCTGCTGAACCAAATGCCAGATGATATCTACTCTGTGGATTAAACTTCACACAACAAACATTAGCGTTGGCTTCTATATTAGCGATGGAATGTTCATTATTTGTTGACCATAATTTCACTTTAGCATCATCTGAAGCAGAAGCTATCAATTTAGGATCCATTCCATTAAAATCGACACTCCAACATCTTTTTTCATGTTCCTGAAATTTCTTAGTTTTTTTATTGGTATTGACATCCCATAAGGTAACTGTCCCCTCATAGTCTGAACTAGCTAATATATTCTTATAATAGGTGCTCCACGTTACACAGCTGATTTTCGAGTTGCACATCATCTCTAACATAGGGTAATGAATGTCCACAGCATCCTTGATAACAACGCCATATTCATAGATCTTAATTTTTTTTGTAACCCCAGCAATAGCAAAATAGTCACAGTCTCGATCGAATTCTATACTCGATACAATACAAGAAGCACCATATAAATCGACTGAGTAATTCAAAGTGGCTAGTGGTCTGCATGAAGAAAATCTGAAAAACTTGGATAAACTCTCTGTAAATTCTTCCAAGCCTGTATTATTCTCATTATCAACTCCTGTCACCTCCTTCACTCGTACAGAGAAATAACATTGTTCTAAATCATTAAAATGATCACTTAATTTCTTTCTTCTAGAGGCTATAGATGGTTGAAGCAAGATTTTATCAACATTTTTACTTCCATTGAAGCCATCTTGGTTTGTTTCTGTGGTGTCTGATGATTCTGCAATAACTCTGCTCACATCGAAACCGCTTGGTACAAGATGATCTGGACAATATTTTTGGTTATATTCACTAATATCATCGTCCACCTTGACAATATCACTTTCTAAAACTTCTATTTCACTTTTTATCTGCTTTAACTTCATCTGCTTTCTCTCTTTAATTTGTTGCAAAAATTCTTTTAGAATAAAAGTTTCTACCACTTTGCCATCAGCTTCTAATTTGTGTTTTTTCTGTACAAGAAGATCCAAAAGGTTATTCACATCTCCAATACCCACTTGTTTTTCATTGATTAATTCTCGAAGGTTGTTGTAAGTTGACGAGTCGTTACTTACTTCCAATGCCTGTGAAGTGGACTGTTCGCACCTGTTTCTTTTACCAGCAGACTTGTCTTCTTTATACTTCAATATCATATCATTTAATGTGAAATTTGGGAATATTTGAGCAGGATTTTCAATTGAACGATAACATTTTGGACATCTATTACTTCTCTCTAAACTCTGTTTAATGCATCGAAAACAAAAGGAATGACCACATTTTGTCATATGCGCTTCATCTATTATCTCAAAACAGATAGGGCAGGCATAATCATTGTCTTTATCTTTGAAACTGCTACTGGTACCACCAAATACTGGTGGATGGGGTCTTTTACGTCTTGATGTCTGTGGCAAACGTCCTCGACCAGCCATCTTCTACGCTGCAACCTGACCTGAATTGACGCCTCAAAGTAGTATCTTTGAATGCATGGTTTTATTGCGATCGCATTATGTAAGCGGTTGCAGTGCTGTGTTATTTCTGCATAAATTGATAGTTTGTAGATTAAATCCACTTCCAGTTAACAGATATCGTGTAAAAATGTGACTTGCAAGATTTATAAACAAACCATATTCACGTCAACTCTCGTGAGAAGAAACGTTACACAGTAATGATTAATATGACGGATTGAATGTGGACTGTGGAAATGTTATAGAATTATGTTTAGGGACAGTAATAGGTGTTTTTGGAGAAACCCCCCTATAGAAGCTCTGGCCTAGGTTTTTAGGACAGTGTAATAATAACTAAATAAAAATATATTAAGATTTAAGAAGAATAGATAATATTCTTATCACAGTTTTGTTATTGTTCTGAATTAGACTGAACTATGCGGTTGGATTAAACAAATTATTGGGCCTTATTCTTGCAAACTTGTCAATATAAAATCAGATTTTTTATAAATAAAGTTTCTAATTGGGAAATAAAATATTTGAAATCCTATTTCTATCAACATTATGTTTTTCTGGTTGATTAGAGCTAACCAAGGCATTTGACAAATCTCTGTAGTTTCTGTGAAGTGTATTTGGCCTATTGCAGAGCCTAACCTATATAAAATATTGTGTGTATTTTTCTTTAATATAATTCATTGTATTGTCCCCGCCGGCTTGTTATTAGGCAAAGCCATTTCCTTGCATATTGGACCTAATTTTGATCCATGTAAAACAAAAAACTTATTACTATTAACTCACCACCTGCCCATTAATAAGAATTTAGAACATTTTCTATTTTAACATATTTAATATGTAATGTTACACATTTTTTGTACAAATACATTCAAATTTCAATATTATATTGAAAATATAGGTTCATAACTGGACACCATTAACATAAAGCTATATTGACTGACTGTAAGGTATATGTCAAGTTGACAAAAGGGAAATTAGGAATTACTAGCGATGTAAACATCTGAAAGGGATGTTAAATAGACAAACATAAATATCATATCATTCTTGTATATCATTCTGTGACTGTAGGCGTTTCAAGAAATCTGGATTCAGTGTTAGTTTTTCTTGACAAAATAGTTTAAGTCTATCTAAAAGATCTTTTTTTGGTATTTTTGAAATTTTTGAAACGATCTAAGCCCTAGGACCTGATAGAAACAGTGTTACGTAAAGTAGGTATATATGGGAATCAGGTGTCAAGCACAACTGTAGTTAGCTAAGGTGACCATATTCTTTAAAATGGTCAAGGTTATAAGTTTTCATTTTATCTCTTGCAATGGCCCACTATTGTTTCACGTTCTGTGATTTGTTTGGTTTGTATGCTAGTTGATTGATTTCAACGGTAATTACTTATTAAATGTAGACCATTGTCATCAAGGTATTTGCATTTTGAAGATGCAAAGGTTCTGGATACACTATCTAATAATAGTCAGTGACTGAGCCTTTATTGATGTATTCAGAGGGCCTCAGAAGAGAGGTTATAGTCAGTCCATTTTGGTTGAATACTTCAAGCAACATTGTACAATAGTCTTCATAATATCCTTTACTTGGTATAGCAATACATATATAATATGTAAACTAGTAGTTCCAGTCCGATTTAAAATAATCCTATATTACAGTGACTGCAGTCTACTAGTCTATTCAACATTCATTTCACTCCATTAGTTTGATGTCCTTAATGGATTACAACTTTTGTTTATTTATACTGCTACATGTCAATAAGTATCTTTGATTTTCTTCAATTCAAAGCGATTTGATTGTTTAGCTAAATACATATTATATAAACAATCATTGTAACAGATAATTGACATTTTATCTGTGAAATGAGGTTTCTGATCTTCAGGATAATAAAGTACTCCAAAGTTCGTAGACTGGTTCAGTTTAAATGCTATTTGGCACCAGCAGTCCAACTCTGTGTATTTCTCTAGAGATGAGTCTGTTTCCCTGATATTTTCAATCTTCACAAGATCTTCGGACACTCATTTCCTAAAAAAAACATTAAAAAAATATTACCAATCAGATATCACCATTTCTTATATCTGAATTTAATCTTGTTTATGTAAGTTTTATTTAATATGCACTGTACATAGATGCAGATAACTTTTTGACCGAACGGCTTGTCATCTGCTGATCTGTAAACTCCACAGAGAAAATGGACTAATTCCCACAAACTTTATCAATAGATTTGCACACCTTCTCCTGTAGACAATACAGTAACTTACTAATTAAAGATAAAACCATCAATAAAATGAAGCTGTTTCTTACCCAGGAATATAATAATGATGATAGGGAATATTTATTAGACATATTTAACAATGACTGCTCCAAATGTTTCTGAATATTCTGGAAAAATGGCGTGGAATCTGAAAAATAAAAAAAAATGTCAAACTGTACTTCATTAGTGTTTGTGAAATGTTGCATTCCATTCTGAATTCTGTCTGCAGCTTCCATTTTTTCAGCACATATGGAACACATTTTTAACCCTGTTCCAACTTATCTTATGGACAAAGCCATATGATGAGATTATCTCAGGATGGTCTAAAGCAAACATTTTTAAGACAAACACAAAACTAAACTTACCGTATCCCTCAGATTCTGTGTCACATTCTGGAGTGGCTTGGGGGTAATTTTTAGGAATTTTGACAATTAATGGAGGAACACTTGGGAGATTCTTATCATCTGAAAAAAAAAAAAACAACAACATAGCATTGGAATTATGGATTTTTTCTTTCGAATTTCTTATTTACATGCTTCAGACTAACAAATATTGGCAAACTCAGTTTGATACAAAGCAATGAATTAAGCAGGATGTATCTACAAGGCATAATTAACAATATACCTCATATATATTTCCGGATACAATCATTATCCCTCAATTTACATACTAAATATACGGATGATGACCTAATTACATACTTAATGAACCAAAAACTTAACTAATTTACATACTAAATGACCCCAACAGTACCTAATTTACATATTAAATGAACCAAAAAGCTTACCTCATTTACATATCAAATGAACTGAAAAACGCATCTAATTTACATACTAAATAATCCACAAGACATATTAAATGAACTTCAAAACATACTTAATTTACATATCAAATGAACTGCAAAACTTACCTAATTCACATACTAAATTAACCGAAAATTTACCTAATTTACATACAAAATGAAACAAAAATGACTTCGTTTACATACTAAATGAACCGAAAACTTACCTAATTTACATATCAAATGAACTGAGGTATTGCTAGAATGTTGTAGATTGTCCAAACTGATTTGAAATCTAGAGTGTAGCCGAGCTATTTCACCCTGTAGTACGTTAGATAATCCTTCTTGTTGATCTTCATTCAACTTTCTTCGTTTTTTACACGGTTCTACAGGAGATCTGAAATCCAAGATTAAAATACTTTATTTAAAGGATACAAAAATATTTCTCAATTTTTTTGAATCCTTTGTATATTGTCATTGAAGCATTGAGTCATAACCCTCAATATAAGCAGGATGTAGATCAAAATCTGTGCATTTATATGTAATTTAGAAAACAGGTTCCTCTTGTAAATAATTATTAGTTTTCTTCAGATAAACCAGACAGTAACAGAACGTGAAATACACTTGTGAGTTGAAAATTGCCAAGTTTATACATTTACTAACTTACTTTATAGCAGGTCCAAAAAAGGCTGAAATTGCAGGACCAAATGTTCTTTGTAGACTATGATTAATACTAGGTGACTGGATATTAGAGGCTATAGACTCATACAATGATTCAAATACACTAGAAGATGTTTGTGGATGAGACTGGGTGGCCTGAAATAAGACACAGGATATTAGAGGTAATTGACTGTAATACAGCAAGTATTTGCTCAGCACACAGTATAGAGATATAGTATAAAAGTTTCGGTGTACATAAACAATTTCTCAAATCACCACCAAACCAACAGATTTCCAAATCATCCAATTGATTCTAAATCCACTACCAACGACCACCAAAGTGCAACTACCTAGTTTGCGATATCAGCAATTGCCACCACCACCAAACATTTTTTCATGACTAAATATTATTCTGATGCTTTTAATTGACCAAGGAGAACATCATAAACAAACTTTACATATTAAATACAGTGTACTCTGCATAATCCCATATATTTACATAACTAATGTTTGTTCTTCAATATACAACCATCCCTGATATTGTTACGATCCAATAAATGATATAATATTTCTATCCCCCTTAACTTGATTGACAGATATTGGTGGAATGGAAAACACAATGGTTTCAGGCATTCTATTCGGAATAGACAGAATGTCAGAAAACTTTGAGGTTTTAAAACATGTATAAGAAGGAAAGCAATCGGTACCGAAAGAGATGTCTAGATTATGTAGAATGTGGGATTATACAGATGTCGATTCAGGAGCTGCTGACGTGGAAAAGTGAAAACTTCTCTCACATTGAAACTGTAAATGGAAGATGGAAGGTGTGTGGTATGGGATGATTGAAAGAGAAAGCAGTAGAATAAGTGAATACACAAGGTCGAGACCCATTACATCATTTTCTACTATTTTCAACTCTATCCAAATCCCAAATTGGACCTTGTTTCTTTACGGCTTAGTAAACAATTATCAAATACTTACATGTTTTCCCATTTTCTCTAAAACAATTTCACATTTTTCTAGTGTAGCATATGGCACCCTAGAAAAACAAAGATTCTAAATAACTTTGAGGTACATGCAGATCACTTTATCATATTTATCAGCTGGTCTGGAATCATTCCTAGACAAACAGCATGCAGAATAATGAGAGAAAAAATCAAATTTTGAGCTCACAGTGGCCTGAGAGTAGTCATTCATGTTTGTTTTAATACAAATCTCACCTTTTACTAGGGTCAGTTAAAATATCCAGTAAATTCTTCATTTTTAAATGTTCCATTTTCTGGCCTGTAAAAAATAAACACTAGTCATTCCTGTGTGCTTCCTTTTATAACAATACTGGTATGGACATTCTACTAGGGGTAGAAATCAAGCCTGTTGATAAACCACCTTATACCAATAATCTCTTGATTAACTAAATAATTTGACTGACAGTGTTTGGTGCCTCATAGGCTACATTTTTATTGTTTACTGTATGAAGTTGGGTAATATAATTTGGTTTTATTATCCTAACATCACAGACCTATACTTTGACGTAGCCTATTTTCAACCGGTCATTTTAGATGAACAAACAGGCATTGTGCGATAGTTAGTCTAAGCGTGCACCCTTTTGCACCAGCTCTGTAGGCCTATATCAACTTGTGCATTATGGGACTATGAGTTAGTAGTGAGAGAGTCGCCATGTTAGTCAAGGCTGGTTTGCTGTTCGTATGTCGACTGGGGTCTGGCCAAATTAACTGGACAGCTCTGGGTCTCTGGCAGTCTCCTCAGGAATGATATATATTAAAGAAATGTATATAAGAATGTAAAATCTTACTTTCATCTTTTTCCAAGCGATCCACCATTTTACTGAGTGGGCCGACATATTTAGATAATTGTTGTAGTTTCTCCATATAGATCTGTTCATCATTCAAACGTTGGTTACTAGGACTAGGGGCTGCACCTACTGAACCTGGGTTACCTGGAATAGGTCATGCAATTTTTGTTACTATAATGACCTTCCTGTAGCACATGTAGGTTTACATCATGTATTTTTGTCTGTGAAGCATTTAATTCAAAGACATTTTACTAAGCCATGTTTTATCAGGAAACTTTTTTTGTAAGTAAGCTTGACTGTTTTTCTCAAGTTCCAAACTAAAAGACTTATCACAAATTTCACAAGGAAGATGTTTTAGAGAAAATCTTAGTATGAGGACTAAGGTCATGCTTTCTAAATCTAATCTCATTTTTGTATAAGTTTACTAAGCAATGGATCAATCTAGAGTGAGACATACCTGGTGTATTTAAGGCTGCACCAGGGGAGAGCACTCCAACAGCACCACGGTTAACAGGAGAGGGGGCAACCATAGATTGTGGTGAAGGAGCAGTGAATACTGCTGGGGAACTGGAATAGAATATATCATCATAACAAAATCTTACTCTTTATTCTTATCAACAACTAAGAGGTCAAGGGTCAAAATTGATATTGGGGATGAAGCAATTTTGAAATTTATCATGTGCTCTAATAGGTGATGGCCCAAAAAACTTTTTACTCCACAGCAGAAATTAAACCGAAAGTAACATTGTGCATTGTAAATGAAAAATTTACCAAATAATTGAGCAGAAGAATCAGGTACAGGACTAGTAGTGAAGGGCGAATAAACTTACTGATATTTGGGGGAAGGAAAGAGGGGAGGGAGTATAGTATAGGAACTAGTAGTTGAGACTGTAACAAATAGGTAGAGGAGGGTGGTGTTACTAAGTACCTACTGAATATTTTGAGCAGGAGATGGAACCTGTGACATGTGTTGTGGCATTTGAGGAACCTGTCTTTGCATTGTTTGAGGTTGACTTTGAAACGGCAACTGAAAAAATATACAAATGAGGTCCTATAGAACAGTTGGTATTTACTTGACATCATTTGCTTTGTTATGTCGTCGAGGAAACTAGTGGCTGTGACCTTGAGACTGACGGACAGACATATCATCCTCCCAAAACATTCAAAGGAAACCGTTCAAATCTGCCATTCTGGTTGCTTAGTTGAATGTATTTGAAAGAGAATATGCAATGCGAACAAAAATAGGTTGATAATAGTCAAAAAAGGTTTGGCAAAAATCATGCATGTCTGGTAAAAACAAGCAATTCAGCAGTCCTGAGCATATTATACTCACATTAGCAGCTGATGCCGGTAGAGGTTGACTCTGTACAGGGTTTGTTTGTGGTGATGTCACGATAAAAGCATCTTGTCTCTGAAAATATAAACCAAGATTAATCTTTTTTAAAATCACATTGATAAAGCTAATTAATGATACTGTCAGATAAATTTACCTTCACACAATTCTGATAAAGATCAGTTGTAAGTTTATTTTCTTGTTATTGATTGGGTGATTAGTAATGTCAAATGGGCTGAAGGCTATATTCATAGCGTTGCCATCTTATCAAGGGATGGTGTGCTTTGTTTATGAACCTCAGTGTCTTTAAATGGAGGTGTGAATAATCTCTATACAAACCTGAAGTGGAGGTTTTTGTTGCTGCATTTGTTGCTGTTGGAAACGAATCTGGGCAGCAGACATCTGCATAGGTCGATGTTGCATCATGTGTGGCATTCCTAAAAACAAGAAAAAATATTATTATTTCAGCTATATTTTTATAGCCATTCAACTTTCTTTTAACATGAAATAGAAATTGAGAATTTAAATTTTAATTTCAGAACTATTGCCATTGACCAATCTTTACCAAACTTTAAGGTTTTAATTTAGTTAAAATATGTAAAATTGGTTAATAAAGAAACTTGCCTTGTTGTTGTTGCATTGGTCTAGTCAAGTTCGTTAAAGCATTTATTGGGTCCTGAATGGGGCGCCCTGCCATTTGGGGGTTCATTTGACCCATCTGTCTACCCCCAGGCTGACCCATCATCATTTGTTGTTGTCTGGGTTGCTGTTTATCTTTATCTACAAACAAAGCAGGTGAATATCAACACGTGGCAATTCTCAAAAGTACAGGTCAGACATCAATAAAAAAATAAAATCAGACAATCCCTTTCATTAAAGTGTTAAAAAAGTTATAAAGTGCTCAAGAATCTAGCTGATTCATAATCAAATCTCTTGGCAGTGCACAAGGACACTCAGAATCCATGTCAAAATCCAAAAATACCGCCATTTTAGAGAAAAATGGAAGTAATGATTACCTAACACTAAAGAAGTAATCACTTTACATTTTTTATCATTGCTTTCTTTATCTTGTGAATTTCTCCTGAAGCAGACAACTTTAGTAAGATGTATACTGAATGTCATAGCATAGTGTCTACTTGTTACTGTCTCTACACAGTTATATCATGTAAAAAATAGAACTTACTGCTATCTTTGATATGTAGAATAAGTCTGGCAACCAGAGCTAAGTATTCTTCCTGTAAACAAGGAACAATTTAAGAAATTAATGCTGAAGAAATTTAAATAATAACAATAATAATACATTATTTATTTTACATTGTGTTGAATTGCCCGATAATTGAATTATCTATTTTCAATGCAACATTTCACTCAAGTCTGGTTAAACTGATAACAGGTTAAACACTTAATTTCTTAGAATTTTGATGCATTGTGTCTTGTTTATTATCAAATATTTACATAACTAATGTTTGTTCTTTAATATACCCAACCATCCCTAATATTGTTACGAACCAATATTTATCATGATACCAGTATTTATTGACAGATATTGTGATACCATCATGAATTCTCATACCAGTATTTATCATGATACGAATATTTATCATACCAATATTTATGATACCAGTATTGATCGTGATACCAGTATTTATCATGATACCAGTACTTATCATACCAGTATTTATCATGATACCAGTATTTATCATGATACCCATATTTATCAGGATACCAGTATTTATCATGATACCTATTTATCAGATACCAGTATTTATCATGATAGGGCCTACCAGTATTTATTGTGATACCAGTATTTATCGTGATTCTATTTTATCATGATAGTATTTATCATGATACCAGTATTTATCATGATACCAGTATTTATCATGATACCAGTATTTATCATGATACCAGTATTTATCAGGATACCCATATTTATCAGGATACCAGTATTTATCATGATACCAGTATTTATCATGATACCAGTATTTATCATGATAGGGCCTACCAGTATTTATTGTGATACCAGTATTTATCGTGATTCTATTTTATCATGATGGTATCTATCATGATACAAGTATTTATCATGATACCAGTATTTATCATGATACAGTATTTATCATGATACCAGTATTTATCATGATACCAGTATTTATCATGATACCGGTACAGGTATATTGCATTTCCCAGCCCAACTCAATCTAATTGGTGTTAAGATTTCTTAGCAACTTAGTTGAAGATTTTCCTTTTACAATTCTTAAAGTGGAATAAATAATATAAGCACAAAGTTTGTCTTCATTCTTATTCATAATTTTCATACCTTAGATTTTGCTTTATTATGTACATGTGTTTCCATCTCTTGACTGGTCTTACTAATGTGGGGCCCTGCTTGTCGAATAGCATCGTCACTGAAAAAGAGGAACATAAATTGAGATAAATAAATAACAACATCTTCAGATTTACTGAAACATGTGGAGTCATACATGTGTAATCTACCCAATTTTTCGGGAAACCCAATTCTACCTATTTTTTGAGAAGTCAATTTCAAAACAAGACTCTGTGGACTAATTATTTCCTAGACTCTGTGTTATATTTTGACTCATAACATAAACATATCATTGATTGAAATTCGAATTTGAAAAACCACAGAAAAGTCAAAGTGCTTTTCAGGTGTAGTTTATCTAATTTTCTTAGATGTTAGTGATGCTGAGTATCTGTAAACAAATGAGTATATAATCAGAGAGAGGACATCTGACGAAATTCTGATGATGAAAATACATGAATGAGTGAATAATACAAATGGCTTTGGAATGAGAAAATATCAACAAATAAATAAATGTGAAGTCAAAATCAAGACAAAAAGAGCTACCAGTACGCTAACACTTCTAGCAGAGTTCTTAATGTCCTAGTAAACATATATCATTCTTCTTTATTAATTCAAGTATAGCTTTAATAAATTCTCTTTCACATGAACAGGATAGCTTTGAGCCAGTTGTTTACCAGAAATGAGAACAAGTATTTAAGAATTTTTTTTTAATAAGGCGTCTTTTACTAGGAAAAGAAAGTTATATAACTGGTGTTATATGAAAAAGATGTAAAACAATCCACAGATTCATTATTTATTTAAAACAAACGAATTCATTGACTTACATTTGAGTAACGAGCTGATTTCTAAAATTTTGAGAACGCCAATCTTGTCCATCCGCCATCTTGCAAAAGTTATCTGCCCTTTAATGAATGAAGGGGAGATAATTCAACTAAAATCAGACAACACTCAATTCCTGATGCAAATATGGATTAAGATATCATAGTTTGTTAAGGTTCCTTTCTAACAGCTGGTCATTTGCCAAACCTCTTGGCATTGATCTTTTCCGGATTATCCGTACCTATTTACAGCTGTGGACTGGAATTATGACTGAACATGATTCACATCCCAGTCGAGATGAGGAATAAGTCATAGGTTCACAACGCAATGTCAGTGCTTTAATAATTCAATAAGTAATAAGCAACTCTTTTTTTTGCCCTTTCTACACAGGTATACAACATATTGTATCATTAACGATTCTATTTTGACCCGAACTTGAATTTACATGTATTTAAAAATCAAAATTCATAACGAAACATCATTAAAAAGAATACTTAAAATGGAAATATAATTTTAAACTTGGCCATTCAGTGCATATATTCATCAGTAGATAAACCTGCTAACATAAATAACATAACAGAATCCTAATATAATCTGATAAATCCAAAGAACTTAGTAAATATCCATTTAAATGTAATATTGATTATTAAAAACGCTTCATTGATTAATCGTTTTTCACCAGTTATGTGAGTTTTCCTGATTTTACAGGAATTCTGTTACTTTATGACACCAGGTAAATGCATTCATTCATTCATTCATTCACTCATTCATTCATTCAAACACGAACCATTGTAATAGGCAATAGCGTGTGGACATTAATTAAAGTCAGATGTAATTTGTTTCTAATTAAACCATATAATTAATAAATAATTAGAATGAGATAATGATGATTAGTTATAGAAGATGTCACAGAATCAAACTTGAATCTAAATATGATTATTCCAATTACACTCTGTAACTGATCTGTAACTTGTTGGGTTCATGATTTGGTTTCGAGACGTTTCGGTATCATCAGCGCGGGGCATCTTCTCCTGGTCTCGGCTCATATTGGTATCAGCAGGGGAAGGGAGTGGGGGGCATCATCTCCTGGTCTCGGCTCATATTGGTATCAGCAGGGAGAGGGAGGGAGTGGGGCATCATCTCCTGGTCTCGGCTCATATTGGTATCAGCAGGGGGACATCGTCAGTTTAGTAACCTAGTCTCGACTCATATTGGTATCATCAGGGGGGCATCATCTCCTGTTCTCGGCTCATTTTGGTATCAGCAGGGGGACATCGTCACCTGGTTTTCGACTCATTTGGTATCAACATAGGGACATCCTCTCCTGGTATCGGTTCGTTTGGTATCAGCAAAGGGACATTATCACCAGGTCTAGGTGTCGTTGGGTATCAGTTATCTTGAGTGGCGCTCACACCAGTTATATATAGTTATTATAAAATATAACGGTCATCAGTTTCGAACAGAGAACTCTTGGCCACTTTCGTTTTTGGCAACCATACTAAGCTGATAATCGCTATATTGTGAGAGAACATTAAAAGGGGTAAAACGAAAGTATTATAAGTAGGCATACAAATATTTATTGATTATATTTATGATGAAGAAACAAAGATGAAAGGCCAGGATTATGATGGATTAGATAAGTTTGTTACTTGAATAATCAGATTTTTGGCACCCAAATATATTAAGGCAAATCGATCAATAACTTGACCGAAATATCCCGATAAATTTTTCTAATCACTTTATTTTTATTCATTTCGTAACACAACCAACATTACATAATACAAATATAAAAACCCTAATAACACACATCTCAAAAGAAACATATTTCACATGTTTCCATTCATTTTATAATTCAAAGACGTCAAATTATCTACATTTAAACAATCAGTTCTATCGAAAGTATATTTTATTTCAATATAAAATTTATAAACTTTCGCGTGTACCAGGATCTCTCTAGACTTGGGTAAATAGAATTCACATACATTTGTAAATTATGGTCAATATTCTATTATACTGATATTTGCTATCATGACTGATAGACAACAATGTCCATGTGGTTATGAACATCCTTACGTGTAGCTGGGTATTATTTATGACATCATTATTTCACATGAGAATGTCAATAATGCCCTGTAAAAGACGATATACTCAATACAAAAAAGCTGTATATCGGATGGATGTCCTGCGTTTAGCTCAAATACTTAAATATTAAAATAACTTAACTCAACAGGATGTTTGAGTAAGACTATACATGTATTACAAACGTGACGACTTGCATTATTAAATATGCCATTCATGTCCAGTAGCATACCCCAGAACCAGCCCCGTCACCAGGACTGAATTGGTACTTGGGCCCTTATTTTTTGTCTAATTTCTCCCCCTCTCTAAGGCCATTTGAAAACTAGAAGCCCAGAGAACGTTTTTCTGTCGATTGCGAGGCATCAAAATCCCGAACAAAATGTTCGTCTTTATTTGTAAATCAATCAATCTTTGCTAACTAAAAAAGGTTTTGGGAGAGTCTTGTTGGTGAGACTATATGCTAGCTATTGTTAGTATAATAAGGTTTAAATTATGAACCATGGTAACATAAAACACAAACTTCAAATGCCAATTAGGAAATTTTACGGTCTTGGAGAATTATTTGATCAATACAATAAGTATAAAAGTAAGTACTTGTTTAATCAGACATGAATTGATAGTTTCTCATCTCATATTTCTGTCAGCCGATAAAGTAGGCCTAAAGCAGAGGGCAATACAGATAGACGAAATGGAGATCTATCAACAAGTTAATATTTTACAAACTATACAGATAGCTGAAATTCAGCTCAATCAACTGGTAAAGTAAATAGTGTATTTAGATTATACAGATAGCTGTAATAATGTTCTATATGAACTGTCAATGTGCCTTTGAGTTTCAACATATCCAGACAATATTCACCAATGATGAAAGGAAGCAGATTATGACGTGAAGATGGCGATCTCCCTGATTATAATCCAAGAAGGCATATTTTTAGTCACTGTTATCACCACACACATTACTTTAAACTTTACAATGGAATCCAAGTCCCCATTATCCATCAAACCGTCAGTGAAATTTCCAATCTGAATATTATTCGTACATTCACGGGAATTGGTATTATTCACTAAAGTTAAACTTACTTCCACTTTCCCATCGTATATTTTATCCTTGGGTGCGTTCTTTCCACCTGTTATAACGGCAACACGTTTAAGTTTCTGTGGTTTATGAAAAATTACAGTTAATGTGTCACCCCTTTTCTGAGCTCCGTGACTCCAAAAATATCCATCGGAAGTAGAATACGCGAGTTTTGGACCTAAATCCAAGTACACTGCCATATTGGTAAAAATGTCAGCTGGAGGATTATTACCATTTAAAACTTTTTCGGCGTGGGTTTGAAAACGATCCTGTAATCGCTGGAGTTTGCCTTCTAAAGAAGAATATAGACCATTATGTTGAAATAAAGTCGGTATTCTCATTTTACGTCCGTATTGCACCATCAAATTGTTAAATAATAGATATGTAACGTCGACTGGTTGCTCGGAATAAAACATCATCATCAATATAGCCAATCTATCCAAATGTTCTGTACGATATAACTTCCCTATAAATCCTAACTCGGAAAATTCCAAACAAATCCAATCTGTTGCATTATTCATGTAACTTTTCACATCCTTTAAAAAACCAGTCGCTGTGGAGACGTCATCCTCAATTTGCATATAATATTGTGAAAGATTCGAAGCGTATTTAAACATGTATGCGAAATCATAACATTGTTTCGATCGCCATTTTACATAACGTTTACCTTGACCGTATGTCAGCCGCTTAATCTCCTCTTTGGGATAAAACGTTTCCTGAGCCTGAATTACTCTGATTAATCCACTGCGAATGTGTTCACCAAAACTATTATTTATATCATTAGCGAGTTGATCTTTGTTGGTTTGGTTGAAATCAGCTAAAAACACAAGGATAAGAACCTCGTGTTGCTCCTCTGGGGTCAAGGCCGCTATAAGAGAGGTCAGTGTGCTGTTAAGATAAGAACTTTTGGATCTCAACACAGTTGGTATACCGATAGTAAGAAACACTGAAAATACAAAAGATCAGAGTTAAATCTTCCATTCAGATATCACTCATTGAGTGCAATAATTTGGTATATTGGCCACAGAAATACGATTATAATAAGTGGGACACAAGGCAAATTGTTCACAGCGATATGGCCGTGACACAAAGGTCACAAAGTAAATTGGTCACAGTAATACGACTCTAGTAAGTTGGTCACAGGTTAAATTGGTTATTGTGATAAGTTCACAGCGATATGACCATGGTAAATTGGTTATATGGCCCTGGTTCGGACGTCATGGCAATTTGATCATGGAAAATTGGTCACAAGGTAAATTGCCCGCAAAAATACGATTGTGGTGAAAGAAAATTGTTCACAGCCATATGGCCACAATTCTAAGGACACTGGGTAAATAGGTCACGAAAATATGTACCTGGTAACCAAGGTAAATTGGTTACAGAAAAAATGGCCATTGACAATAGGTCACAAGGTAAATTGGCCACAGGACAGTAGGTCACAAGGTAAATTGGTCACAATAATATGGCCAAGGAAAGCCTTTTATCTGTGAATTAGTCATAGAAATATGGCCATGTTTGAAGGTCACAAGATAAATAAGTCACGAAATTTTGTCGGTTCGAAGGTCACAGGGAAAATCAGTCAAAGTATTATGGTCTCGATGTATCCATGTACATGTACATGTACGTTCACAAGAGGTCATTCACTCGATAGCCTTACAGTTCAGAATAGATTTCAGATCAAATGTGAAGAAATTATCTCACCATCTTTTCGTGGTTTTACTTCAAAAATTTCAGACTGTTTTCTGTCAACTGTACAGTCATATTTACAGCGGAAATTCTGAAAAAAAATGTAAAAAAATAATATACATAATAATAGAAATAATAAAGGAAGATACACAGAGCTTTCAATACGCCCATATGGCTGATGATTTTATTTACAAATAATCATTTAGAATAATAGCATCATAGACATTAACTTTTTGGGCTAAATCGAGAGAAAAAAAAATTCTATAGATCACAAATTGTACAGGAAAAATTAGTTTTATGCAAGAGTGGATGGCGAGATTGAGGTCAAAGAGCACGAGAGTGTGCACTACCGTCTAATAATTTTGTTCCTTTTCTGAAAAACTGTGAATCGGAAGAGAGAAACAATGACTAACTAGACTTACTGAGCTCTGATTTAATAGATTGTGATATCTCCCTGGAGTAAAATTATTATTAAACGGAAAGAAACACAAAAAGAAATGGCACAGAATGGTTTATTACTGATATTTTAAGATGACATGAAAGAAGAAACCGCCGCAAACACCATGAGCAATACTCTCTCCCCTTTTCAAGGATAGACCATTCCGATGAAACAGAACATAGAAGGCATACCATTTTTTAGAAAAGTGTTCAAGAGAATATTTAAATATGATCCCGTAAAATGGGCGTAAGTATAAAAGATTCAAATTGGCTTTCTGAATGTCAGTAACAGAAAGAGAGGAAAGAGTTAAGCTATGTTTTTTTTTTTTTCACTTTTATTTTTTCCTTCTCACAAAATATGTCCGCGCGCCATTTTAGCTGTTGCAATGAGCCGCAAGTTGTGCACGCGACGCCAGCTAAGAAGGCCCGTCTAAACATCTAAAAAAAAGTGAATAGGATTTATATTTCTTCGTTATAACCTTCAGGAAATAGTTTCTTGGTCATGAAATTTTTTCAAAACGTTTTCATCAATATTGAAATTTTTTGTATTTTAATTTCATCATTTTTTTTTTTTTTATTATGTTTCTATCTTTGTTTGCCATCGCTTTGGATTTCGTATCTTCTTCAGTATAGGTTAATGGTCCTCAACCAGTCGAAAAAGTTCAATAATGATCGGAATTGAACGCATTGGACAGCCTGAGGACCATTAACTTATAAGCACATTTAATAAGATATAAAATCCATTAATCTACGTTTTTACTCTAATACTTATTTCACAAATAATATCTGGCCTAAATATGACGTCACATCAGTTCAAAATACGCCGCCATATTGATCCGCAAAGATCAAAGGGTCACGTCACATCTGTTTTCTAAGTCTAAATTATGATATATTTATAAATGTGTTATTTGTTTTAATAGTAGCCTAAGTCCTCTAGTTTAGTGATTTTTGACTAATTGGGCATTGTTGATAAATCAAGCTTTTGAAGTATTTAATCAAACTTGCTTGCGAGTAAATATTTTATTTTAATGCAGGTTGGCCTTTTTTCCATTTGAGTGTAATTTCTTTATCTAAATTATGGCCTTTCATATAGGCTATAGTGCAATGTAGAATAATGCATGATCAGTAAGACGTGGTAGTGGTTAAAACTGGGCCTTTTCCTCACGCATTGAACTTTCGGCTGTAGTCAAAGAAACACAATGGTAAACTGGAATCTTACCTTTAAAATCGAATCAACGAATGTATTAAATCAGAATTTCCTTAAAAACCAGATTAATTCTGACATAGCTTAACTGTATGGCATCGTTTTATTCTCGATGTACCGAATGCATTAAGTTTAAAGCAAACTACGCGACCCCCCGACAAACAGATAGCGCCAAAGTTGGAATTTCAAAATGGCGCCAGCGAAGTGACCACTCCAAATCAATACTCTCTGCTGTTAACTTTTCTTTATATTAAGTCGAATATAATTATCAATTTCCTTACCTGAATAGCATGTGTTATAGAGTTTAAAGGCTGACTGTCTGATATCTTACTGCTGGTTGTTGATTTAGATATATTCACTTCATTCGATACATAAGATGTCATTTGGTTTACAAAACTTCGTTTGTCAACTGCCAAGACTGTATCGGAATCTACAATAATTGATTTATTTAAGACAATACCATACAGTTTGCAATGAGGTAGTGGCATTTGCCTGCCCTCTTTCTAATTCCAGATGTACAGCACAAACTATATTTTCGTTATTGGGATAACACTTTCTTGGTATAGCACAGATTCTAGTGCTGAAAATTGGCTGAGACCCGAACGGGTTTAGAACCAGCGATCTCAGATTCAGGCACGTAATCGCCAGCAATACATGTCAACCGTCTAGACCACTCGGTCAACGGACCCTTGCCTGCTGTCTTTCTATTTCCAGATCTACAGCCTGTAGCACAAAGGATTCGTATAAAATCTTAAACGGCGACCGGAAGGGGAATAAAACAATACTGGCTGTAAACGTATATAGGTATAACGGTTTAAAGAAATATTTCGTTCCTTGCATGTTATAAAACATTTCTTAACACTTGAGAAATTCCTAAAAGAAATCTATTATAGATCAATTTTGTTGTCCACGCTTTATTCTCTTCAGTGTACAAGGTATGGTATTGTCCATCGTCATTGATTTTACTATTGATGTGATATCTAAGGTACAATATATATAAAACAAACAAAAGAAATATAAATACCATTTGAAATGAGCAATAAACAGCACATTATGAAAATACAGCACAATAAGACAGCCGATACACCAACATTGTTCGATCGGGATCTTCTTAGTAAAACTTTCACCAATCGGAACATGGTTCAATCTGAATATTATAGAAATAATTGGAAGGTAAAAGTCGAACGAGGCTTGTGGAATAACAAGAACCACAGCTATAGTTTTACATAGAGTTTGTAATTAAATAAAAAATGAAATTACGATATAAATATTATGATATCAACTAATTATAAATTAATTATTTGATGTCGATTGAAACTTGAAGTTCCGGCATCAGATTTACGTCATCAGTTTTTATACGCCCACATATATTATATACTAGCGCTTATTCCCGGCTTCGCCCGGGTTATTTACCAGTCAATTGAACATTCAGTACTTAAAAGTTAAAAATATCGGCGCCGAATATTTGAGAGGCATTCTATTGGTTTAAATTGTAGACATGGTTATCCAAAAACAATTTGTCATCGGCCTTCACGTACTTGACCGTTGGTAAATCTATTAATAGCCAAAGTAAATAAACACGTCCATACACACACAGACACTTCCTCTTATATAGATAATAGATAGATTATAGATATAGGTAAAGATGAAGTACAAGTACCTGCTTTACTCACGGTAAAATATATAAGTAATAAGGGATGTCATCAATTCTTGGTCAAATGAAACACTTTTAGTTCATTTCTGAGAGAACAAGTTCTTATTTAATCCATATTCAATTTATATATACACATTATCTTAGCATGCTTTCAGCTTATTAGCTTCTTCAGAGATAATAAAATAGTTTAACTTTCAACAATATATACATTTCAGCGGTAACTATTCAAAACAAACATAAAATACTATAGTTACATACTTATACATGGCAAACATATCATTAGGTTGAAGTTAATTAAATCCATAATCGTAATGAGACAATTGATATAAGTAATAATATAATTGAATAACAATATAACAATAAAGGGATTATTGAACAATAAATTATGATCAAGAAAAGAATCACAAGTATGTATTAAGTTCAGATTTAAACTTTTTAATAAACAACGATTCTTTTTGTCGTCTCAATTGTACATTATCAGTAAATAATTGAAAAAATGGGAAGACGTTGAATTTAATATCCAAATGGGGTGCACATTTGTTTATATGCCTCAAGACCGCACATGGCGCTGTTTCTGGGTTTTTAGAGTCTCTCCTATGGTTGTTCATTCGGAGGTTTAAAGGTCCATCCGTTTCCCCAATATATATATCATTGCAACTGTTACAAATTAGTACATATATAAAATTTCGACTGTTACAATCCATGTTACTATTAATTTTGAAATTAAAATTAACATTTTGAAGGTAAAAGTACTTCCAATAATCATTTGATTACACAATTTGCAAGCAGATTTTCCACAGCAAGATGTGGAATATGAGGTATTATTATAAAATTTAGCACTTGATAATATTTTCTTCAAATTAGGGGGCTGTCTTTTACTATTGATGAATTTGACTCCATCAAAACATTTAGTAAGGTAATCATTTGAAGATAATATATTTTTACTATTAAAAAATATGAGGGAAAAATTCCTTTTGGGTTGGATTGTAAAATGATATAAAAGGAATACAATCCGTTGTCGTTCTAACTTTAGGAGTTATTAATGACTCTAAACTGATTTGTTTCGCCTTCTCTATTCCGTTTTTAATCAAATTAATCGGATAATCTTTTTTGATTAAATATTGTGAAAGTTCATCAAGTCGTTCTGTTCTGCGTTTTTCATCTATAACTATGGCACATGTTTTTAATGCGAGAGAGAAAGGGATATTATTCTTGATGAGGCGAGGGTGACACGATTTGTTTGACAGATATTTTTTTGTGTTTTATCTTTCGAAAAGAGATCTGTTATTATTAAATCGTCTTTCCTGGTGATTAAAACATCTAAAAATGACATTTTTAGTTCATTTGTCTCAATTGTAAATTTGATATTGGGATCAAGGTTATTGAGTAGGTCATATAAATTATTAATATCACCAAACCTTCTTTTCCAAATTATAAACAAATCACCTAAATACCTTTTCAATTCAGTTCTGAGAAAATCGTATATATACATGTATATATGTCGGTCCGTCAACATTTGTTGAAGACACTATAGAAGCTACAATTTTATATGGATTTTGATGAAACTTAGTGTGAGCATTGGTATTGATAAGACGGAGGTCATGTTCGAATTTGACAATTTTTTGATGAACAGTTTTTTAGTTATTGCCCTTCAAAATTTTATTGTTGATGCAATAAAACCTACAATTTTCAAAGGATTTTGATGAAACTTGGTGTGAACGTTGGAATTGATTAGACCTCAGTCAAGTTAATATTTTGTGGGTGCAAAAGAAGATACAATTTTTCAAAGCATTTTGATGAAATTTGGTGCGAGCATTGGCATTGAAAAAATATTCAATAAATGTTTTTAGACTTATTGCTCATTATTATTCAAATTCAATGCTGCCAGTGGTCGTATGTTACCTTGCCTGGCAAGCTATCTTTTAGGAAGTTATTATTGATATTATATTATTGGTCAAATAGAGATATTTGCACTTTTCTTTTTCGATTCATATTATTATAAATAAATTTATTTCGTCATAATATAGCGTTGAATTGTTAGACTTCATTTCATCTAAATTTGCCATTGATTATACGAAAGGCCTACTGTGTTTTTATTTCGTTGTTTTATTTGTTTCCTCTTGTTATTTTAATGTTTTATTTTCTTGTTATTTTGTTAAATTGTTACATTTTAAGTCAGTGAATAAGATAACGGTGGGTTAATGTTATATCTTGTTCAACTGACATTAAATACAGATTTGAATTGTATTGGGTACAGTTTATATGTTACAGTGCATGAAAAACAACTATCCATCTACTAGTATATACGGCATTTCATATGACTACAGTCATTATTCACGGTCTTGGCTCTCAGTACTCAGACAATTATTAGCAGCATGGTGTAATCTAAATTATCTGGAGTGGAACGTCTAAAATTAAGAGAAAATAAGAAAATTAAATAACGGGGTTTCCAATCGGTTAACCAATTGATTTTACCGACGGTTCCGCAAAAGCTGAGACTGTGCCCATGTATATCATAGTCTCAGACTGTGCCTGTCTGAGACTGTGCCTATGTATATTAGAGTCCGAGACTGTGCCTATGTATATTACAGTCTGAGACTGTGCCTATGTTTATTACAGTCTGAGACTGTGCCTATGTATATTACAGTCTGAGACTGTGCCTATGTATATTACTGTCCGAGACTGTGCCTATGTATATTACAGTCTGAGACTGTGCCTATGTATATTACAGTCTGAGACTGTGCCTATGTATATTATAGTCTGAGACTGTGCCTGTCCGAGACTGTGCCTATGTATATTACAGTCCGAGACTGTGCCTATGTATATTACAGTCCGAGACTGTGCCTATGTATATTACAGTCTGAGACTGTGCCTATGTATATTACAGTCCGAGACTGTGCCTATGTATATTACAGTCCGAGACTGTGCCTATGTATATTACAGTCTGAGACTGTGCCTATGTATATTACAGTCCGAGACTGTGCCTATGTATATTACAGTCTGAGACTGTGCCTATGTATATTACAGTCTGAGACTGTGCCTATGTTTATTACAGTCCGAAACTGTGCCTATGTATATTACAGTCCGAGACTGTGCCTATGTATATTACAGTCTGAGACTGTGCCTATGTATATTATCAGTCTCGAGACTGTGCCTATGTATATTACAGTCCGAGACTGTGCCTATGTATATTACAGTCCGAGACTGTGCCTATGTATATTACAGTCTGAGACTGTGCCTATGTATATTACAGTCGAGACTGTGCCTAGTATATTACAGTCGAGACTGTGCCTATGTATATTACAGTCTGAGACTGTGCCTATGTATATTACAGTCTGAGACTGTGCCTATGTATATTACAGTCCGAGACTGTGCCTATGTATATTACAGTCTGAGACTGTGCCTATGTATATTACAGTCCGAGACTGTGCCTATGTATATTACAGTCGAGACTGTGCCTATGTATATTACAGTCTGAGACTGTGCCTATGTATATTACAGTCCGAGACTGTGCCTATGTATATTACAGTCTGAGACTGTGTCTATGTATATTATAGTCCAAGACTGTGCCTATGTATATTACCGTCCGAGCTGTGCCTATGTATATTAAGTCAGACTGTGCCTATGTATATTACAGTCCGAGACTGTGCCTATGTATCATCTAGCAAGTAGAGACTTTGTTTAATTAATTCGAATACTAATATCACTGAACTGTTAAAATATTCATCTCTCTCTAATTAAAACATGCCTAAGCTAACCAGCATTGTTGGGATGAATAGTTTTTGCTGAGAACCTTGGCTCCTGCTTTCTATTCTTTCAATATCCTATAAACCTTTATGGTGCAGACCTGAATTAAGAATCCCTGTGTTTAGTGATAAAGCCGTTACGTAGCGTTTGGTTTCTCCTTAAAGAATCGTGTTTAAAAAACATTACAAAGAAAGAGGCATAAAAAATTAAAAAACTAAGATATCAAAACAGGTTGTTGAAGGATTCGTATATTTATGATATTGAATCAATGTACAATCACATGAAGTATCTTGTTCAAGCTTTTAGTCCATACCCGGTATACAATTTCCTTAATCTAATAATCCCACTTTAGATACATCAATATATCAAACAATATGTATTCTGTTAGAGCGTTCGTATTTACATGACATCAATTGCATTGGTTACGGCGAGCAAAATGGAGGCTTTGGGTTCCGATCTTAATCAGCGTGTGAAAATCCGATGACGTTGAATAAGTCATCTTCACTCGTAATTCCAGTGCACCCAGCTGTAAATTGGTACGGATAATCCAGAAAGATCAATGCTAAGAGGTTTAGCCTAGAACCAGCTGGTAGAAAGAATCCTTAACTGTGAACCTAAATAGTTATCCTTGTATATCGTTGTTTCTTTCTTTTTCCTTTCAATATTATCAATTAATTCAGACCAGAGATCGTTTTAATTAAAACAAAATAATTCAACTCACACACTATATCCGCTAGTATTGTTGAGATCGAGGTCCGGGAAATGTACACAACGTTACATTACAAATGTGTTTGTCCATAAACACACGACTCCAATTTACTTTAATAATTTCATCAAAAGTGAAATACCAATATTATTGGACTGATCACAATAAGTAGACTTACCATAGAATCAATAAAATCTCCACACAACACGTGTTGTTAATTGATCAAAAAATTACTGACTAACTACATCTTTCTTGAACAATATAAACGTATAATTTATCCCATAAGCTTTGTCACAATTTCTGCATAAACTTGAATTTTATTCATTCTAGTTTACAAAAGAATGATAACCTGGGTAACCTTTACATTTTATCCAATGACAAGCTATAATAAGCTAACAATTTATCTGAGCCCGAACTTTATCTTGATACACCATACCTTCAACTTATTGTATGTTATTATCGGGTTTAAATCATATCCTTATTCGTTATACTTTGACCATATAATAGCTAGAACATCTATTTAAACTAGTATCTATTCAACGTCTTTTCTTATTCAGTTCTTTCTTGAATTTTATTTCAAAAGAATATTGATTCAACCTGTAAATACGTTTAGTTTTTCTGAAATAGTACATACAATACAGAAGTAGTATGTTTGAGGTGTACAAGGGTCGGTACGCTGTGAGTTGCAAGTGATAATTATATATACTGATATATCAACTGATAATTCACGTAATTGTGCAATAAATTTAAATAAAGAATTGAAATAAAGAAGTGAATTACAACTTATGTGAGCCACCGTAAACATCTGAGAAGAACCTAATGTAATATTGGTACATGTATTATCAAATTCTCTTTTTATTACAATGCAACGTATCCTTAAAGAAAAGAGAGCTTCCCAGGCAAGGTAATTTACGTTCACTGGCAGCACTGAATTTGAATAAAACTTGACAGTAGCCTACATTAACAGTCACCGGAATGAAATATTCAACCTTCAGTCATACACTTCTTTCTGGGGTGATAAATGTACAATATTTCATTAAATTCTATCAAGAATTTTAACTTCTAACAAGGCAATAACTCATTATATATTTTTCAGTATTTTTTAATTTCCATACGGCTCATCTTTGAGAGATATTAAACAATTTCAGGGAGTTTCGTCAAAATTGTTAAAGAATTGTGTGTTTACGAGCTATTTCAAAATCAAGGGCAATAAGTGATACTAAATATTTTTCGATTTATCTGATTCTCAATAGGTAGATCTCTGGGTGATAACAAAGAAAAAAAAAAAAAAACACGCCAAGTTTCATCTAAATTCGTCAAGATTTGCACATTGTTGATTGTTTACGAGTTTTTCATGTGGGCGGTAATAAAATATTAAATTTTCATCAAATATCGTTCCCTGGACTTGGCCACAGTTATCATAACAACTTGTTTGTATTACAAGTCTCTTCGAAATGATATATTTTATAAAGTTTACAAGAAGATATAAAAAAAATGAATAAAGGGCAAACCTGTCGATTGTCCATTATATCCTAGTGCTTGAATAAAACACGAGTACACAATGTAGTGAACGAACACTATAGTCAAACTGACAATAAACACTGTTATTATACTCTGGTTTCAATTACTTGTACTTACTCTTTACGGAAGATAGCTGTGGACATTATTACACCCGGCTTCTCGCCCCGAGAAGGTAAAAGAAAAAAAAAAGAAAATTTTCTTCACTGTCTGGGACCTTTTCTTTCCTTTATCCTCCTGTTTTTTTTTTTCTCTCGACTTTTCACCTTTATATCCCCTCTGTTTCTCACCCTTTTTTTCGGTTTCTGGCCTGTTTGTTTTATCATCGCAGTTGGCTTCCATAACTATTAGCCTATCAACTATTGGCATGTTGTCAACTTGAATAAAACTCTTTATCAGGGTGTTCACAAAGACTGCATACATAACGATTAACACTGACTTTTAATACACAATAAATTTATTTAATTCTAATATTAATAATATTTTTTTAATATAATTTTCAATATTTTCAATGCATGATTTGATGTCCCTTTGAACTATTTTCACCTGAAAAGGTGAGAAGTTGCTGATAAGTATACTGATCACTCTGGATCACCCTTCGATCTGTAGATATTGGGATAGGAGGTATAGTGCGCTAATACTACAAGGACTACAAGAAAGAGATTTTGGCCAGCCTGGAAACCTTCCACTTTCGCTAAGGCACTGGCACCGCCTTTTGAGTACATATGACCAATCCCCTGCTCATTATAATTGCTCCCTTACCCAAGTTGCCAGGGACGTAGCATGACCATTTTGACTGGGGGGGGGGGGGTGTAACGTCTAAGTTTTACCGACGAACAGTATTCTTCCGGGGCAAAAATAACTCCAATATGCTTTAATAATTTCATCAAAAGTGAAATACCAATATTATTGGACTGATCACAATAAGTAGACTTACCATAGAATCAATAAAATCTCCACACAACACGTGTTGTTAATTGATCAAAAAATTACTGACTAACTACATCTTTCTTGAACAATATAAACGTATAATTTATCCCATAAGCTTTGTCACAATTTCTGCATAAACTTGAATTTTATTCATTCTAGTTTACAAAAGAATGATAACCTGGGTAACCTTTACATTTTATCCAATGACAAGCTATAATAAGCTAACAATTTATCTGAGCCCGAACTTTATCTTGATACACCATACCTTCAACTTATTGTATGTTATTATCGGGTTTAAATCATATCCTTATTCGTTATACTTTGACCATATAATAGCTAGAACATCTATTTAAACTAGTATCTATTCAACGTCTTTTCTTATTCAGTTCTTTCTTGAATTTTATTTCAAAAGAATATTGAATATATAAAATTGTAAATACGTTTAGTTTTTCTGAAATAGTACATACAATACAGAAGTAGTATGTTTGAGGTGTACAAGGGTCGGTACGCTGTGAGTTGCAAGTGATAATTATATATACTGATATATCAACTGATAATTCACGTAATTGTGCAATAAATTTAAATAAAGAATTGAAATAAAGAAGTGAATTACAACTTATGTGAGCCACCGTAAACATCTGAGAAGAACCTAATGTAATATTGGTACATGTATTATCAAATTCTCTTTTTATTACAATGCAACGTATCCTTAAAGAAAAGAGAGCTTCCCAGGCAAGGTAATTTACGTTCACTGGCAGCACTGAATTTGAATAAAACTTGACAGTAGCCTACATTAACAGTCACCGGAATGAAATATTCAACCTTCAGTCATACACTTCTTTCTGGGGTGATAAATGTACAATATTTCATTAAATTCTATCAAGAATTTTACCTTCTAACAAGGCAATAACTCATTAAATATATTTCGATATTTTTAATTTCCATACGGCTCATCTTTGAGAGATATCAAACAATTTCAGGGAGTTTCGTCAAATTGTTAAAGAATTGTGTGCTATTTCAAAATCAAGGACAATAAGTGATACTAAATATTTTTCGATTTATCTGATTCTCAATAGGTAGATCTCTGGGTGATAACAAAAAAAAAAAAAAAAACACGCCAAGTTTCATCTAAATTTGTCAAGATTTGCACATTGTTGAGTGTTTACGAGTTTTTCATGTGGGCGTATATAAATATCAAATTTTCATCAAATATCGTTCCCTGGACTTGGCCACAGTTATCATAACAACTTGTTTGTATTACAAGTCGAAATGATATATTTTATAAAGTTTACAAGAAGATATAAAAAAAATGAATAAAGGGCAAACCTGTCGATTGTCCATTATATCCTAGTGCTTGAATAAAACACGAGTACACAATGTAGTGAACGAACACTATAGTCAAACTGACAATAAACACTGTTATTATACTCTGGTTTCAATTACTTGTACTTACTCTTTACGGAAGATAGCTGTGGACATTATTACACCCGGCTTCTCGCCCCGAGAAGGTAAAAGAAAAAAAAAGAAAATTTTCTTCGCTGACTAGGACCTTTTCTTTCCTTTATCCTCCTGTTTTTTTTTTTCTCTCGACTTTTCACCTTTATATCCCCTCTGTTTCTCACCCTTTTTTTTTCGGTTTCTGGCCTGTTTTTTTTATCATCGCAGTTGGCTTCCATAACTATTAGCCTATCAACTATTGGCATGTTGTCAACTTGAATAAAACTCTTTATCAGGGTGTTCACAAAGACTGCATACATAACAATTAACACTGACTTTTAATACACAATAAATTTTTTTAAATTTCCCTAATATAAATAATATTTTTTTAGATATAATTTTCAATATTTTCAATGCATGATTTGATGTCCCTTTGAACTATTTTCACCTGAAAAGTTGCTGATAAGTATACTGATCACTCTAGATCACCCTTCGATCTGTAGATTTTTGGGGGATAGGAGTTATAGTGCGCTAATACTACAAGGACTACAAGAAAGAGATTTTGGCCAGCCTGGAAACCTTCCACTTTCGCTAAGGCACTGGCACCGCCTTTTGAGTACATATGACCAATCCCCTGCTCATTATAATTGCTCCCTTACCCAAGTTGCCAGGGACGTAGCATGACCATTTTGACTGGGGGGGGGGGGGGGGGTGTAACGTCTAAGTTTTACCGACGAACAGTATTCTTCCGGGGCAAAAATAACTTACTAAGTATATACATTATACACGAACGAAATCCATCGTTATAGCAAATCCTAAACCTTTGAAAACCATATCAATCAGGGGTGTATCTAGAATATGCCTGAGAGGGGGGACTGAAAGGTGATTTTTTCCAAGGCAAGTCCTGCAGGCCAAATGCCTTCGTAATTGGCCCTTGCAGTGGCGGGGGGTTCGGGGGTCCTTCCCTGGAAAATTTTACTAACTAGGAAACCCGGAGAATACATCTGACGCAATTTTGGGAAACTTTTCCACTGGTCCAAATTATCAATTTTCATCGGAAAACCATATGTTTTGCATGTCCCTTTTCGACCTATGTTTTACATCGCCTTTTTCGACCTATTGTGCGTTTTACCGACAAGTTCAGTAAAAATCACTTTTTATGTAGACGAACAGTTTTCCGATACCATCATAACAAGGTTTCCACTCTTTCGGTCAGCCAATCGGTTTTACCGAAGGCTCCATTCCCCATCCATGACAGTCTATTATTGGCCGATTCCGCGTTTTACCGACAAGCTAAGTAAAAATCACTTTAATGTAGACGAACGGTTAACCAATAACATCTTAACAGAAACAAGGTTTTCACTCTTTCGGTTAACAAATCGGTTTTATGACATCTATGACATTCTTCTATCGGTCAATTCCAAATTTACCGACAAATTCAAATAACGAACAGCTTACCGATAACAAGGGTATCGGTTAACCATTCGGTTTTACCGAAGACTCCAGTCATAACCAACTTATACCGACCGATTCCGGTAGTTTCAGTAAAAAAAATACTTTTAATGTTGACAGTTTACTGCTAATATCATTTCCGCGTTTTACCGACGGTTTCATCCATGACCCCTTTTTACCGACCGATTCCGCGTTTTACACCCCCACACCCCCTACATTACGCCCCTGCCAGTAGCCGAAATCAGTGTCTGCATATAAACTTCCCAAAACCCCTGGCCAAGTGACAAATGCACGTGCGCGTCAGTTTTTATACAGGTCAATGGAAGAGAATCCAGAGAATGAACAGTCCGGTAGTTTTTATTTAAAAAATACCTTTCACCAATGTGGAAATGAAAGTTTTTTGTTCAAAATAACAAAAATAATTATGTCGTATGTGACACACGGTTTATAATAGATCCTGCTGTGTATTATTTGGCAAACTCTCTAGTTGTTTTAGCATGGATTAAGAACTTAAATCAAGAATTTAAAAAAATTGTGAACAACCGAGATTCATAAATCTTCAGATATAAATAATTGTTTTTTTTTTGTCCTGTAGATAATTGTTCCAGGGATTGTTGAGCGGCCGGGTTGTCAAATAATGTTCATTGGTGGCATGATCTTTCTTATTTGACAGAATAAGAAGTCAAATGGTTAGAAAAAAGGGGGATTATTCTAAAAAATGTACATGGAGATTTTTTTTAGTTGAAGTGAAGAAGACAACTTCATGTGTAGCTAATATAGAAGTTAATCCTGGTATTTCAAGGCTTATAGTGTTAATCAAACTCGAGCTGTTTAGAACTGCTGCTTACATCGTTAAAAGCAGATTAAAACAAGTCTTTCTTGACGTTTTTTTCACCGAAATCTTTCAATTCTGTCCATGCTCAGTTGTAAGCGCTTGATGCGACGTCTACGTCTACTTTCCTCATGAGACGCAGCTTTTTTTCGTGATAGATGAAGAATCGTAAAGCTTATTTTTTCGCAATCGGCGCCATTTTACAGGAATTAATGAGGCTTAGAAGATATGGTATAAACTTTCATGTGCAGAAATGTTAACAGTTTGTTTAAATATACAAGTTCCACTTCTAGAGTAAATATACAAGATCCACTTCTAGAGTAAATATACAAGATCCACTTCTAGAGTCAATAAACAAGATCAACTTCTAGAGTAAATATACAAGATCCACTTCTAGAGTCAATAAACAAGATCCGCTTCTAGAGTAAATATACAAGATCCACTTCTAGAGTCAATAAACAAGATCCACTTCTAGAGTCAATAAACAAGATCCACTTCTAGAGTAAATAAACAAGATCCACTTCTAGAGTCAATTAACAAGATCCACTTCTAGAGTCAAAAAACAAGATCCACTTCTAGAGTAAATACACAAGATCCACTTCTAGAGTCAATAAACAAGATCCACTTCTAGAGTAAATATACAAGATCCACTTCTAGAGTAAATATACAAGATCTACTTCCAGAGTAAATAAACAAGATCCACTTCTAGAGTAAATATACAAGATCCACTTCTAGAGTAAATACACAAGATCCACTTCTAGAGTAAATATACAAGATCCACTTCTAGAGTCAATAAACAAGATCCACTTCTAGAGTAAATATACAAGATCCTATTCTAGAGTAAATATACAAGATCCACTTCTAGAGTAAATATACAAGATCCACTTCTAGAGTAAATATACGAGATCCACTTCTAGAGTAAATATACAAGATCCACTTCTAGAGTAAATATACAAGATCCTATTCTAGAGTAAATATACAAGATCTACTTCAAGAGTAAATAAACAAACTTCACTTCTAGAGTAAATATACAAGATCCACTTCTAGAGTAAATATACAAGATCTACTTCAAGAGTAAAAAAAAAAGGCCCAATTCTAAAGTAAATATACAAGATCCACTTCTAGAGTAAATGTACAAGATCCACTTCTAGAGTTAATATACAAGATCCACTTCAAGAGTAAATAAACAAGATCCACTTCTAAAGTAAATATACAAGATCCACTTCTAGAGTCAATAAACAAGATCAAATTCAAGAGTCAATAAACAAGATCCACTTCAAGAGTCAATAAACAAGATCCACTTCTAGAGTAAATATACAAGATCCACTTCAAGAATCAATATACAAGATCCACTTCAAGACTAAATATACAAGATCCACTTCAAGAGTCAATAAACAAGATCCACTTCAAGAGTCAATAAACAAGATCCACTTCTAGAGTCAATATACAAGATCCACTTCAAGAGTCAATATACAAGATCCACTTCAAGAGTAAATAAACAAGATCCACTTCTAGAGTAAATATACAAGATCCACTTCAAGAGTCAATATACAAGATCCACTTCAAGACTAAATATACAAGATCCACTTCAAGAGTCAATAAACAAGATCCACTTCAAGAGTCAATAAACAAGATCCACTTCTAGAGTCAAGATCCACTTCAAGAGTCAATATACAAGATCCACTTCAAGAGTAAATAAACAAGATCCACTTCTAAAGTAAATATACAAGATCCACTTCAAGAGTCAATATACAAGATCCACTTCTTGAGTCAATAAGCAAGATCCACTTCAAGAGTCAATAAACAAGATCCACTTCTAGATTAAATATACAAGATCCACTTCAAGAGTCAATATACAAGATCCACTTCAAGAGTCAATAAACAAGATCCACTTCTAGAGTCAATAAACAAGATCCACTTTTAGATTAAATATACAAGATCCACTTCAAGAGTCAATATACAAGATCCACTTCTAGAGTCAATATACAAGATCCACTTCTAGAGTAAATAAACAAGATCCACTTCTAGAGTCAATATACAAGATCCACTTCAAGAGTCAATAAACAAGATCCACTTCTAGAGTCAATTTACAAGATCCACTTCTAGAGTCAATAAACAAGATCCACTTCTAGAGTAAATATACAAGATCCACTTCAAGAGTAAATAAACAAGATCCACTTCTAAAGTAAATATACAAGATCCACTTCTAGAGTCAATAAACAAGATCAAATTCAAGAGTCAATAAACAAGATCCACTTCAAGAGTCAATAAACAAGATCCACTTCAAGAGTCAATATACAAGATCCACTTCTAGGGTCAATATACAAGATCCACTTCTAGATTAAAGATACCAGGTCCACTTCTAGGGTAAATATAGAAGAGTATACAAGGTACATCACCATGGTATTTACCTCTGATCCGAGTTTTTGATTAGATTGTTTAATAATCAAAGTCAAATATGTCAGGTGGTTGTTCTATCTGATAAAAATTGCATACATGTACTTTTAAAAACGAACTTCAAGATAATTTGAATTAGAAGCTAAATTATTGCTTGAATATTCATTTAGAGCATGGCCGGCATTGTCAATATTCATAGGTAGATCGTATATATTTTCTATAGTGTTATCATTATTAAGTTCTCCTGACAATTCTCGCAAATTTGAAACAGATTATTTCTACAATGAGTAATGAAAATCCACATCCTAAACCCCAACCTACTGTTGACCAGACACCAGCTTAAAGTTAGGTCTATATTTTAATTAGATGATACGTCGCATTTAGAAAGTGGTGTTGAAATATTATTTTTGTCATTGGGATAACACTGTCTAGGTATAGCACAGATTCTAGTGCTGAAAATTGGCTGAAACCCGAACGGGTTTCGAACCAGCGATCTAAGGCACCTAATCGCCAACAATACATTAGACTGGGTTACAATATTTCCACCTTACTTTACAAAATCCGTGTTTAAAATTGAAGAAATAAAACCACTGGCTTTTCTAAGATTTTCCAGATTAAAAGATCTGGCGTCGTGTACATGCTGTAATTATTGAAACAAAGTGTCAGTGAGAAGCTGTTTAAATCTACAAATATCAAATTACAAATAACTTACCAGACTTCGTTATCATAAATATCAATCCCTAATGATGAATATAAAGGGAGATAATTCTTTATATTGGAATTTTTGAAACTGAAGAGTTTCCTGTTCGTCTTAACATCAAATTTCATCAAGCCCCAATTAGCTTCAGCAAATATTATTTGACCATCGTGTACGATGAATCCCATAAACTCCAATAAATTCACAGCCACTGCGCGCTGTAAAAATCCTTAAAGAAAGAAGCAGGTTCGATGTAAATGACGTATTGGCTATTAACTATTAAAACATACTAAAACATAGAATTTCTGTTTATTTAGAATGTCTTGGGAAATTCTTAATAAGACAAATTATAGGGAAAGTTTTTCAAAACAAAACCTAGCTACATTACCAACATATATATCGTTTCCTATTGTGGATGATTAACTCAAATTGCTAAATATTATATAGAGACTGACACAAGTTTCGTTATCGATTCATCCTAGTCAGTTTTACAGACATTAGAACAATTTTACACCAAATGTGTTATTGAGAGTAAATATGATAATTATGTTACAAGGTAGTTATTCCTAAACCAATTTAATGACAGCAATATCTACCCCTCAAACTAACAAGACTTGTGCCTTGATATAAAGAACCTGTATTGTTGTGAAGGGCTGTTATATCCACAAGCTTCATCTACCAAAGGTTTATAGGTAGACTTAATGTAGATAAACAACGAAAAGTCCAAATGAAGATAATTCTTCTCGCCGAAACATTTGTTTTTATTGTATATTGCAGATTCCAACTATATTAACAACTACGTGATTTTAAGGAAAAATTACCTTTGTATGCTAATCCGTTTCTAAATTTCTTTGACATATTCAAATACCGTCTTGTTGTCGTCCAGAGCGAGAGAGAAAAATTCATTCTTTGTGATCCAATACAAGACACGTTGTTTATATCAGCTGTTAAGAAATTGATATTACCATCTTTATTGACATGATATTATGGCAGACGATAATACTCAGTGTCATTTCGGGTGATAATGATTATGTTTGTTTCGGGGCTTTTCCTGGTTAACAGCGCCTATTGATATGTTATATGTCCTATTGACAAGCGCTAAGTGACTAGATATCTGTCACGTGATATAGTAAATTGCTACTCAGGACTGCATTCTCACAAGTTGTGAGTAATAGCTTCATATTATTCATTTTACCTTCTCTGCTGTAGATTCCTTTTAGCGTCTATTATCTAAGGTAATTATCTTATAATACATATATATTACATTATATCAATCTATAATACTGGTTTAATTCTAAAATATAATTTCTGCACCAGATCATTCTTAAAAGATTTATATATTTCTGTTACAGAAATTCCAAGATATTTTTACACTATTTTGTTCTTTGGGGTGTTTTCATATGGTGCCAATAGTTTGTAAGTCAAAGCTGTTTATTACATTACATGTATATTTTAAATACTGATCATGATATGTTTAATTATATATGTAAATGTAAATACTACATTATTTATATTGATAAATATAACATTTTGTTAATATTTACCCGAGGGTTATATTATATAAATTTATATTGCAGTGAACGAGCTGTTTTTAATAAAAAGTATCAGATGAGGCATTTGTAATTTGTTCATCGCCCCATATATTATGACACTCAGTTAAAACTAGGTAAATTTTTAGAACAAATGTTTTATAGGAGAAAACTGTTATTTTAATGTTATGTCTAAACTGTGACTTTTATATTTTATCAGATTATATGTTTTTATTTTTCTTTGGTGCTATTATGGATACCTCGAATATATTTTTAACTAACAGCCTTTAGTATTTTAAGTCGAAATGATTTTTTTACATCTTCCAGCATTTCAATAAAAAAAAAAGCCATGGTAGACGTACTAAATAATATATAAACACAATCAAATCTAATCCTTGAACGACATTTGTCGTCGCGACATCTGAGCAAGAATGTTAAGTTATTTCCCACATGACATGATTTAGTCTGTATAGCCTTAATATGGTTAATATCCGATAGTGTCACATCTCCATACTGATGTTTAATATAATCCTTGAACGACATTTAGAAGTATCACAGCACATTAATAGACAACAATTATTATGGATATAGACTTCTATTTATTAATTCAAACACAACGTTTCATTACACATACAGGTAACGTTATCAAGTGATAAACCATAACAAGGTGCAATAACTATATATGTATATCTTGGAAGCCAAACTTAACAACTCAGTAAAACAAACTTGATTATAAGGGATTACCAATGATTAAAGGTGCTCCGTTAAATAATTATAAGATCAAATAGATTAACAGCAATGTAGATTAGAGCACATTATGATTGGATGGACAGCAATAACAGTAAGGCTGGATGAGGTAGTGAATGAAGATTATTAATAACAACAAGAATCATACAATTTCCCAACAGTCGCTTATGTAGTGGCCAGTATCTCTGTTCATGTTTGGTTTATTTCTCTTAATTTCAATGGCTTCTCTGATGGTTCTATTTTTCCATTTTGGGAGATTAGTAGCTAATATAGTGGGTTTAGACCAATTTATACTGTGGGTCGGGTTATTTTTTATATGTTCTGCAATGGCTGATTTAAGATATTCCCCTTTCTGTGTCGCTGTTTTATGCTCTTTCATTCTGACAGATAATGGTCTGGATGTCTCCCCAATATAGCTTCCATTACAGCTGCAATGTACTTCATATACAATATCTCGAGAGTCTGAGGTTGGTTTACCTAATCGGCCATTGGCTTTAAGTAATGTCTGTAGGGTTTTACCACTGCTGAATGTGACGTCTATATCAGTTTCCCTCTGGATAAACCGTTTGATCTGGTAACTGAGCGGGCCAATAAACGGGATCTTAATAGTTAAAGGTCTGGCGTTCTTTATGGATTGTGGTGGCTTGCAGGTATGAGTCAGGGTCTGCTTAATCGTTCTGTCAACTAGTTTCTGTGGGTAGTCATTATTGGTAATTAATGCTTTCCTGATGTGATTGATTTCAGTTCTTAAGTTTTCTTCATTGTTGCAAATAACTTTTGCTCTTCTGGTTAAGGTTGTTATTATGCCTGTTTTAATTTGACGGTGATGATTGGATTGGTTATTAACATATTGGTCTGTATGGGTCGGCTTTCGGTAAACTGTGGTGTTGAGTTCTTCTCTTCTTTTGATATGTATATCCAAGAATGGTAATTTCTGCTCTTCATCTTCTCTTTCCATGGTGAATTGAATCCTAGGTTCTATGGAATTCAGATGATGAAGTAGTATGAGCGGGTCATTCTGAGGGTTAATCATGGTGAACACATCATCAACTTTTCCCTACCAGCAGTATGGTTGGATTGGTGACGTTTCTAGGGCTTGCTTCTCAAATCCTGCCATGTACAATTCTGTAAGGATTGGACTGAGTGGTGATCCCATAGGTAATCCATTAGTCTGTTCAAAAAGATCGGTTTTCCATGTAAAATAAGTTGAGTTGATGCTGGCCTCGGGCAGTTCAACTATGCTGTCAACACTTAAGTTTGTATGTAATTTAGATATATCTTGTTCTAAAATTTCCCTTAATGATTTCAAGGCCTCAGTACGGGGGATACTTGTAAATAAGTCAACAACGTCGTAACTAACTAACTGCCCTATGATGAGTTCAGATTCTAGTTTGGCACATAAACTCCCTGAGTCTTTGACATAAGATGGCACTTCTTTACCGCGTGGAGCTAATAAATTTTGACACATATTTAAACAGTATTATAAAACACTGTTCCACGGGAACACACTAGCAGTCTTGCTTTAACTGGATTTTTATGGATTTTCATTTGGGCTTTAGCATAGGGTGCACTGGGGTGAGATATGTTTAGTTGTTCATACAAGGATTTATCAATCTGGTTTTTCTTCTTTAAGTCTTTTCAAAATGGCTTTAAGTTTCCTGTCGAGTTTATTGGTGGGATCTTTGTTTAGTTTCTTATATGTGGTTTGGTCGGAAAGTGTTGTGCTTATAAGTCTTTCAAGTTCATCTGTGTCCATTATGACTGTCGCTTTTTCCCCTTTTTCGGCATTTACTATGGTGATGTCTTGGTTATTCTTTAGTTCTTTTTTGGCTTTCATTTCGTTTTTGGTCAGGTTTGGTTTGTTGGTCTTTGGTTTGGTTAGCATTCTTTGGATTTGGGATCTTAGGTAGTTGATTTTTCCCCCCCGGTGCTAGTTGTTGTAAACCTTGCTCAATATTCACAATAAATGTATCGCTTGGTATGGTATTCTGTGTGGGGATGAATTTCAAAACTTTGGCCAGTAAGCTGATCTGATCTTCAGTTAGTTGGGTGGATGACAAGTTCACAACTGTTCTGTTGATGTAGTCTTGTTTGTTCCTTGCCTTTGCAGATTCTTGCTGTTTCTGTTCTAGTTTAAGATTGTTAAACCTTTTCATCTGTTTGGTTTTAATTTCTTTATCAAGTTTAGTTACTGCACTAATGGTCATTTGTTGGAATTTTGGGCAGGTCTGCATGTTGTAGGGTATGGCTGATTCTGTTGAAAATTACTTCTTCCTTGTTAGCTAATACCACCTTTTTCCTCCTATGTTGAGAGATTCGTTCTTTAATTAGTTTCTTACTAGCAGTATTAAGTATATCACGAGCATGTTTAGATTCAATAGTTGATTTCAGAGTAAATCCTTTTTGGGACAAGATTGTTGTCGCGACATCTGAGCAAGAATGTTAAGTTATTTCCCACATGACATGATTTAGTCTGTATAGCCTTAATATGGTTAATATCCGATAGTGTCACATCTCCATACTGATGTTTAATATAATCCTTGAACGACATTTAGAAGTATCACAGCACATTAATAGACAACAATTATTATGGATATAGACTTCTATTTATTAATTCAAACACAACGTTTCATTACACATACAGGTAACGTTATCAAGTGATAAACCATAACAAGGTACAATAACTATATATGTATATCTTGGAAGCCAAACTTAACAACTCAGTAAAACAAACTTGATTATAAGGGATTACCAATGATTAGAGTAAATCCTTTTAAAAAATTATAAGATCAAATAGATTAACAGCAATGTAGATTAGAGCACATTATGATTGGATGGACAGCAATAACAGTAAGGCTGGATGAGCTAGTGAATGAGGATTATTAATAACAACAAGAATCAAACAATTTCCCAACAGTCGCTTATGTAGTGGCCAGTATCTCTGTTCATGTTTGGTTTATTTCTCTTAATTTCAATGGCTTCTCTGATGGTTCTATTTTTCCATTTTGGGAGATTAGTAGCTAATATAGTGGGTTTAGACCAATTTATACTGTGGGTCGGGTTATTTTTTATATGTTCTGCAATGGCTGATTTAAGATATTCCCCTTTCTGTGTCGCTGTTTTATGCTCTTTCATTCTGACAGATAATGGTCTGGATGTCTCCCCAATATAGCTTCCATTACAGCTGCAATGTACTTCATATACAAAATCTCGAGAGTCTGAGGTTGGTTTACCTAATCGGCCATTGGCTTTAAGTAATGTCTGTAGGGTTTTACCACTGCTGAATGTGACGTCTATATCAGTTTCCCTCTGGATAAACCGTTTGATCTGGTAACTGAGCGGGCCAATAAACGGGATCTTAATAGTTAAAGGTCTGGCGTTCTTTATGGATTGTGGTGGCTTGCAGGTATGAGTCAGGGTCTGCTTAATCGTTCTGTCAACTAGTTTCTGTGGGTAGTCATTATTGGTAATTAATGCTTTCCTGATGTGATTGATTTCAGTTCTTAAGTTTTCTTCATTGTTGCAAAAAACTTTTGCTCTTCTGGTTAAAGGGTTTTTATTATGCCTGTTTTAATTTGACGGTGATGATTGGATTGGTTATTAACATATTGGTCTGTATGGGTCGGCTTTCGGTAAACTGTGGTGTTGAGTTCTTCTCTTCTTTTGATATGTATATCCAAGAATGGTAATTTCTGCTCTTCATCTTCTCTTTCCATGGTGAATTGAATCCTAGGTTCTATGGAATTCAGATGATGAAGTAGTATGAGCGGGTCATTCTGAGGGTTAATCATGGTGAACACATCATCAACTTTTCTATACCAGCAGTATGGTTGGATTGGTGACGTTTCTAGGGCTTGCTTCTCAAATCCTGCCATGTACAATTCTGTAAGGATTGGACTGAGTGGTGATCCCATAGGTAATCCATTAGTCTGTTCAAAAAGGTCGGTTTTCCATGTGAATTAAGTTGAGTTGATGCTGGCCTCGGTCAGTTCAACTATGCTGTCAACACTTAAGTTTGTATGTAATTTAGATATATCTTGTTCTAAAATTTCCCTTAATGATTTCAAGGCCTCAGTACGGGGGGTACTTGTAAATAAGTCAACAACGTCGTAACTAACTAACTGCCCTATGATGAGTTCAGATTCTAGTTTGGCACATAAACTCCCTGAGTCTTTGACATAAGATGGCACTTCTTTACCGAGTGGAGCTAATAATTTAGACACATATTTAGCAGTATTATAAAAAACTGTTCCACGGGAACACACTAGAAGTCTTGCTTTAACTGGATTTTTATGGATTTTTATTTGGGGTTTAGCATAGGGTGCACTGGGGGGAGATATGTTTAGTTGTTCATACAGGGATTTATCAATCTGGTTTTCTTCTTTAAGTCTTTTCAAAATGGCTTTAAGTTTTCCCGTCGAGTTTATTGGTGGGATCTTTGTTTAGTTTCTTATATGTGGTTTGGTCGGAAAGTGTTGTGCTTATAAGTCTTTCAAGTTCATCTGTGTCCATTATGACTGTCGCTTTCCCTTTATCGGCATTTACTATGGTGATGTCTTGGTTATTCTTTAGTTCTTTTATGGCTTTCATTTCGTTTTTGGTCAGGTTTGGTTTGTTGGTCTTTGGTTTGGTTAGCATTCTTTGGATTTGGGATCTTAGGTAGTTGATTTTTCCCCCTGGTGCTAGTTGTTGTAAACCTTGCTCAATATTCACAATAAATGTATCGCTTGGTATGGTATTCTGTGTGGGGATGAATTTCAAACCTTTGGCCAGTAAGCTGATCTGATCTTCAGTTAGTTGGGTGGATGACAAGTTCACAACTGTTCTGTTGATGTAGTCTTGTTTGTTCCTTGCCTTTGCAGATTCTTGCTGTTTCTGTTCTAGTTTAAGATTGTTAAACTTTTTCATCTGTTTGGTTTTAATTTCTTTATCAAGTTTAGTTACTGCACTAATGGTCATTTGTTGGAATTTGGTCAGGTCTGCATGTTGTAGGGTATGGTTGATTCTGTTGAAAATTACTTCTTCCTTGTTAGATAATACCACCTTATTCCTCCTATGTTGAGATAATATCTAATAATATAACCAAATTTCGTCACTCAGACCAAAATTCATCAAAATCCATCAAGAAACCCGCTCTCTATCATGTCCACAAAGAATTCAAGAACAAGGGCAATAACTCATAGTAAATAATTTTCTATTGGTTTGATTTTAATTAGGGTTTATCCTTAAGTGATTACAAACACTCACACCAAAATTCATCAAAATCAATAATCCAGCTCTCTATCACACCCACAAAGAATTCAAGAACAAGGACAATAACTCATGGCAAAACATTTTCGATTGGTTTGATTTTTTCAATAGGGTGTATCTTTACACTTAAACCAAATTACTTCAAAATCCATCCACAAACCAGCTCTCTATCGTGTCCACAAAGAACAGGAAAACGGGCAATTACTCAAATTAAATATTTTTCGATTGGTCTGATTTTCATTAGGGTTCATCCTTGGGTGTTTAAAAGGACTTTGTGGTTTCTGTGATTTGCCAACCTTCCCGTGAAAGACAAAAGACGCTTAATGTCTAAAAAAAACTCGCATTCCCGAAGACTACAATGAACATGGTCTCAGCACAAATAATATTAGATTACAATGAAGAAAAAAAAATGCTGATCTTATGTTAATTGGATTGAGACAAACATTGTTTATTTCTTGATACATTTCATAATAATAGTTCTATTATATATTACATGGATAAGCATGAAATTCCATTACAACAAGGTGGAATGATTCTTTCTTACAAACACAGCCAATGTATAATAACGATATCTTGTAATATAAATTTACACGAATTTTGTTGTACTTACTGTTAAACTATAAACATGTGTAATAGATTGACAGAAAATGATTTTAACCGTCATTTTAAAATTTTCAGATACCAAAAATGGTTTTAAAAATATGCCATTTCTGATTACAGACAAATATACTATTGAAGTTCTTGACCAGGATTTTCCACAGCTACATTGATAGTCGGGATGCTGAGCAGACAACTGAATATCAATGAAGCTATGGAGCAGACAACTGGCCAGACAAATGTTTACTGTCAAACTATAAACATGTGTAATAGATTGACAGAAAATGATTTTTTAACCGTCATTTTATAATTTTCAGATGCCAAAAACGGTTTTAAAAAAAATTACATTTCTGATTACAGACAAATATATTATTGTAGTTATGGACCAGGATTTTCCATAGCTACATTGATAGTCGGGATGCTGAGCAGACAACCGAATATCAATGAAGCTATGGAGCAGACAACTGGCCATAATGCTAATAATAAAAATGACATGATGAAGTTTTGCATTGCTTTATAGACTCCCGCCGCTTATTATATCAAAACTGTCAGACTGTGCTGGTGACTGATCTGATTCTGGTATCTGTTCGAATGATAACGATGACGACGATAATGATGACGTTGACAAAGATGATACTACTGGACCAAATATCTCCGAACTACAATTAAACAAAGAATGATCTGATTGTACAGACTCTGGACAGTAGCCTACATTAACAATCACCAGAATGAAATATTCAACCTTCAGTCATACACTTCTTTCTGGGGTGATAAATGTACAATATTTCATTAAATTCTATCAAGAATTTTAACTTCTAACAAGGCAATAACTCATTATATATTTTTCAGTATTTTTTATTTTCAATAGGGTTCATCCTTGAGTGATAATATTATAAACAACTTAATTAAGTTTCGTCAAAATCAGTAAAGAATTATGCCATCTAGAGTTTTTATAAGCCAAAAATTGACTGCGTCTTCAAAAACAAGAGTAAGAACTAAAACGAAATATATTTCGATTTCGCTGATTTTCAATAGGGTTCATCCTTGAGTAATAACACACTCCCCACCAAGTTTCATCAAAATCCACCAAGAATTGCACATTCTAGAGTGTTTACGAGCAATTGTGGACGGACTGACTAACATAGGTGACGACAAACCATCAACAAGCGCATCTAAAGATTTCTTGTTACTGAGACAAGTGTATGATTTGTCAAACGAATGACGAACCTATCTGTTTAAGAAGTTTAGAAGAAGGAAATATTTTTATGAACTGATATTATCCTCAGGTTGTAATAAAATCAAACTCACCCTGATTTGCCTGCAGAAGTACGATTTAAACTCTGTATAAAGTCATAATTGGCTGTTTTGTATAAATCTAGTAGTTCCACCTCTCTAGTTTCCCAGTCTTTTTCTAAAGCTTCATGTGCCTGGAACAAATTTGTTAGAAATTATTATGATAGCTTTTCATGTAATGCTATAATAACGACTATGAGATATGCCTCGTACCAAGGCTTCTATTTGTTTAATTTTAATATCCTAGAAGACTTATATATATATCAGTCAATCCTTCAAAATCTATTTAACTTGTTGACCATTGACTGAATTTTCATACTCACCTCAATATATTTGGGTCTATTTTTCATGTCATCATTATATAATCCAATATATTTTCGATGACACTCATTCATTTTCTCTTTCTGTTTTCGAATCTTTCCCTCTTTATTTCCAAAACAAAACCCAGATCTTTTCTTTTGAACCTTCTCAAACTTTTTAGCTGCATTAATATATTTCTATAATAAATTATATTATTCTTCAGTGAATAAACACATTTTAAATCATAAACAAGCATTTCGTTCGTTAAACAACAGATTGAGGTTTTCTGAACATTTTGATAGAAGCTACCCTGTGAAGGTCAAAGGAAGGCGGAGATACAAATTTTGTCGGTTTGTAAAATCACAGACCATTTGTAAAACCCATGAAACCTAATAACATAGTGAGATACAAAACCAAAGTATTTAACACGATTTCAATACCATCATTGAGATTGTAATATCATACCTGTTCTGCTACCTCAAGAGGATTAACCTCCTGTTTCCTGACACGTTCCAAATCTAGCTGTTTGTTGAGGATACCAAGCTCAACTTTGTTGTCAATTCTTGCACAGAGAAGAAAAGGGGAGAGAAAAGACAGAGGATTTAGAAAAGAAAGATTAATAGATAATGTGAAGAAATAAAGAAAATATGAAGGTTAAATATAAAGATAAGTATTATTAATTTGAATAGAAGTAAGATTACAGTTTTTCTACCCTCTCAAATATGGTGTATTCAGTGTATTAAAATATAAAGACGTGTTTAAGAAAATGAGGTATGAATGAAAGTATTTGTTGTCTAGGTCTATGGCATGGTTCAAACACAAATTGTGTAACATGTCGTTAAATGATAGAGGAAAAACTAGCCATTGTAATATTATAATGAAATATTTATTAGTCTAAACTTTTCCAGCAAACCTATTATACGACATACACAATAAGCAAATGTTTGCATTTGATCTACAACTGCATATGGCATGGAAATGCTTAAAGAAAAACACTTTGAAAAATAAAATAAAACATACCTGTTAAGAGAAGCCCATGATGATGAATCATCTGTTTGTTTTAGCCACTGTTGTTGAATATTATTGACATTTGCTAAAACAGATGTTATCAAATGGCTCGACAACTCAGCTATATTACGTTGAATTTGGTCTCCTTAAATAGAAAGTGAAGCTAACAAATTGGTCTCCTTAAATAGAAAGTGAAGCTAACAAATTGGTCTCCTTAAATAGAAAGTGAAGCTAACAAATTGGTCTCCTTAAATAGAAAGTGAAGCTAACGATGTGGTCTCCTTAAATAGAAAGTGAAGCTAACGATGAGGTCTCCTTAAATAGAAAGTGAAGATAACAATTTGGTCTCCTTAAATAGAAAGTGAAGCTAACGATGTGGTCTCCTTAAATAGAAAGTGAAGATAACAATGAGGTCTTCAGTTGATAACTTTAGTTTACGGTGAGTTTGTTACACTTCAATTTGCATTTAGATCTATTTCAAGTCATCGAACTAAATGTCATCATGGCATCCATTTCAAAGATTTTTGAGCTTTTAATCATTGGAGAACTGGATGCCATCTGGGCGTCATTTAAATTTAGACAAAATAAATTATCAGTTAAGATACATGTACCTTTATATATTGAAACTTACCCTGGAGATAGGAGCAACTCGTCTGGAACGTTTCACATTCATTCTGTATTTTTTTAGCCATATCCAAATAAGCATTGCTTACATTTTTAGTAAATTTGGTCCAGGCTGCAAGATGGTCATGCCTATTCAAAAAGAAAAAAAAATTCCAGTCAACCGAGTATTCAAGATACCCTGTACCCAAAGCCTCACGCTGGACCTGCCTAATCCACCTCAATTTCAGAATTAAATTTTTACGGGTATCAAGTTTACACTACCCCTACATTTTATATCATACCAGGCTAGTGTTTGAATGGATATCCATTAAAAACAAATAATCCAATTCCGGTTTATTAATGCTATTCGATTGGTTTCTGAACGGTTGTAGTTGATAAGCTTACTCTATTCAGTACTGGTACCCGTACAAACGATATTAGGTCTACAGAAATTCATTTTCTTAATTTGTCATCAATAATAACCAAATTTAACCTCAAAGGTCACTACTAATAATGAAGATGTGTCCAATATGCCTAGGCCCTATATAACATAGACCTAGTGTTGGAGAAGGGTAAATCTACAACTTAAATTGAACTTCGGGAAGTCTTTTCATCACCATCGACATCTTAATAATAGTTATTGTGAATCGCAACATTTTTAGGCCAAGTTGGTTGGAAAAAATGTAATTATGATATGCCTAGATCTATTAAAGAACCTACAAGTCTTTTGTGGGGCGTGTTTCAGTGCCAGAAGCCTAGATCAGCCTTGAACTTTAAGCTTCTAGATCTATTTGTTAGTTCTTCTTTTGCTGCTTCTAGTTCTAGACCTAAGTTAGTGGTAGGAGAAGTAGGCCTAGTTGTAGTACCATAAGACAAGCAGAAATAGTTGAGACAGAAGAATGTAGATCTATAGAAAGTTGAACTAAGACAAGATTAAAACTGTTCATTGTGTACCCAAATCAAGTTAATTATTTATAATAGTAAAAAATATATCACTTACAGATCCTGACCATTTTTTAAAGAAATTGCCTTGTAGGAATTCATATTTCCCGTGATTTAGCTGAAATTCTATCAAGATTTAACACTAATCTTCGGAGAAAGTAAATCTTGCAATGGTGCTAAGCAACTTAAAGAGAGATTACGTAGTATCACGTGGTATTATTCTACAAATACGATTGGCTGAAGGTGACGTCACATGATGATGTCACATGGCCAAATAGGCTTTAATGAAGCATTAGAAAATCGCTTAAGATTGTTCTTTATATTTTAGTATTGACTTATTGTAAGATGTTATATTGTTACCCTGATTGTTATAAAATTATATCAATTCTACTCTTAGGGTTTTTTTGTTTCAATAAAGTTTGAAACGTCACCCATTGTGTTAGGCCGTGGACTGTGACTGTAAAATGTGCTTAAAAATGACTTTTTGTAGCACAACCTGGAGACTACTTTTTCTCACCTGGGATCTCTTCATATATGTTGTAGCATACTAAAAAATAATGTTCCCACTTACAGAAAGTGCCACAACTTCATTTTTCAGGCTTTAAAGATGCGCACTTTTGTCTTACTCCCTTCACATTTCATGATTTTCACCTAGCTATAAAAATACATCTGCAAATTGGGGAAGCATGAAATTTTCAGGAATTGTTGGATATATGATATAGATTCCACTGGTGCAATTAATCAGTTCATAAAAATACATGATTTCGTAATAAAATGCTGAAATCCGCAGAACGCGCAATAAAGGAAACAAATTTCCGTGTAAAAATATTAAGATCAAATATTTGGTCTTAAATGCAATCAGATAGGCTTATCAGAAAAACTTGCAATATCTACTCGCATAAAAGCTTGTAGCCGATTAAATTTATAGAAAGGGAACATTGCCAACATTGCCAAATCCTCCCAATCTATATTTCTAGATTACATAAAGGGAGATAATCAACACCGAATACATTCATTGTAGCAGCTTTAATATGACCTAATAATTGAATTTAGAATCAATTTTCACATTTTAATAGACAAACAAAATACATAAAATTCTTTAATCATAGGAAACTCAACCATCTCTTCTGATCCAGTGAGTTTACAAATTTTGACAGTTATCACTAGAACACGAATCAGTACATGAAACATTCGAAGAATATCATCACAATGTCTTTGTTTCACAACCTTTATGGCATTTACAATAAATATTTTTTAAATAGACGATGGGACAGGATCTATGTCCAGACTCGGTTCATCAGATTTTCAGAGTATGATAGATTTAACCACTTAAGCAGATATATCATTAGCAGTTGTTGGGCAAGGTCCCTCCATTTCACTGTATTGTTGTCTTCACAGCATAGCTCAGAATATAACATGTACAAAACATTAACATCTCAATGTCGAGTGGTGAAGGGCGATGTACCATGATCTGTTTCCATATATATGTGTCACTTAAAGATGGCAAAATTCCTAAAATATAGCCTTGTGTTATATCATCAACAAAAACCATTTCACTTCAAAACAGCTCCAACATTAACTTCAAAGCAAATGAACTGGAAAAAAGAAAAAAAACAATCATTGCTCAGATGTAAGGTCCTGTAGGGGTTCTATCATCCTGTTCAGGGCAATGGTCTGTCCAAGGAGTGGGAGAATTAAGACAAAGAAAAGAGAAAGATGTGGGATGATCATAATCATTATAATATAATTTAAAACAAAAATATCCATACCTGTAATTTGAAATATCTGCTCCTTCAAACAAATATATCTAAAGGTCTAGACTTTCTAAGAATTTCTTTCCATCATAAAATCCTTCTTCTTACAATATCAATAAACGCATCAAATATTTTCTCGTAAACATCAACTTCTGGACCTGAAAAGAATGACAATAAATTATTTATTAGGCCTGTCCTTCATCAAATAAATTTAACACCACATATGCATAGAAAGATTCAGACACAACTTTCAACAACAAACAGCAAAAGTGGTTGATAAGTAACTGGCATTAATGACACATAAGTGAACCACATATTAAACCATTCGGATACTCCAACTCACCTGGATGTACTTGCTGCCGACTAAAACAAAGACAGTGCCTGTAACAAGGAGCATGATATTGCACTTCAATAGCCACACAGTTTTTATCTCTGATGTGTCTTAAAACATTTTCATTCTTTGTTGGTGTTGCAGCTTCCCTTAGCCAACCTAAAAAATAAGCATTTTATAATATGAGCTAATTGTGGTTATATTTATAACAATATGAAAGAAAATGCTCACAACATCCTTTCTTCCACCCTTGAAAGTAGACTGTTCAGATCTTTTAACCGTCCTGCCTAATTTAGACTTATCTGTAAATCGATTATAACACTTTCGGTTAAGCTATACATTTTCTATGCTTCGACAACGCTTCCTACAATTGGGAATACTGTTTTATTAAACATATTCAGTACAGAATTTCATCGAATTCCGCTCTCGCATTAAAAAAAAATGGCCGCCATGTAATTTCAAGAATCCGATCTCCTATGATAAATTTCATGCCTTTATATCACCAGGATCCACATTGAGTGGGTTGTCTATTAAAAATACAAAAGAACTATCAAATAAAAATACTTCAAAAGTATTCTATATTTTTGAAACAGTGAAATGTCATCGGGTAGCCAAACAAATATAATGTAAACAAAGCAATGTTCAATGAAATATTTACTTTCGTTTTCTTACCTTCAAACACATCCTTGTGCATTTCACATAATCTTTTTTCTTCCCCTTCCAGATTTATCCATTCTTTGGCATAAGAAATAATTTTTGTCCAACTAGTTTCCGACAATTGAAGAATTTTCCCAGGATCTTTCGATACGAGATGAATTAAAAACTTTATTTTGTCGGTCGCAGCAATGTTTACAGTGAGTTGACCTCATGCCAAACTATAAAAGGTCAATCGGCGGAGTACTATATCTTAATAACGTCATTTGATTGGTTCAATACCGGCTTTATATTTAGATGATAAGTAAACAGGTCACATTCTCGGCAACAGGCGCGAACATTTAAGTTCCATGTTTTGGTACCTGATACAAGCAAACTGGCAAAATTCCAGCGTGGGAACAAATATTCTCGGCTTCTCGGCTTTAACATGGCAAAATCTACACACTCAATTTGAAATCTTTTATTCCCCATAACTTCTACTTTTATTAAACGATATTCTATAACAGTCTACCGTCTATACATGTAAATACCATGATTAAAAAATTATTTAAATTCACAGCAAAGCATAAACAAGTGTTGCTCTAATTATTAAAATGATATACATGTACTACAATCTAGAGGAATATCTGTGAGTTACTATACAATAACAATCCTGTCCTTAATCTTTAGAGCCAAAACCAAGCAAAAGGGCTAACGTAAACTCTAAAGAGGTGTTAAAAAGCTAATATATGGATTTAAGCAAACATTTAAATCATCTAATTGGAAAATGTTTCTTTTTAACCCTTTAATAGGTTTCAACTAATAATATTGAATCTTTATGAGGCCCAAAACTAAGCACACGTAAACACGATATACTGGTTGTGCTCTGCCGACTTTTGTTTTCCGTAATAAATAAGGGTTAGAGTTCAGAAATCAAATATACAGTGTATTATTATTCACTTGATACTGTGGAGACCGACTATAGGTATGATCTCGATATATTGTCCTTGAATTATTATTTACTGGTTTGGATCCCGTATACAATTGGTCTATATATCTACCTTTGATACGAATAATACAAAATTCCATCTATTAAAACAAATGTTACAGCAATATTTGCAGAAATCCAGATTGTCTGTTCTTTTGGTTCATATTGGTGCTAAAATAGTTCATCCCAGTAAATCCTTTCTTCTAAAATATAAAGAGCAAAAATATTAAAAATCATCTTGAATATTTGAAATATTCACTTGATTCAGAGATGCAGTTTAACCCGAGGATTGTTATGTACATCCAAAATAATTTCTTCTAAAATATAGAGAGTAACAATGTTGCAGAGACCATACTTATCAATAATGTTAATTGTGCTTTGTTCAATAGCTAATTTAAGATTCAATAATAGATGCCAAACATTCATTTCAGATTCACATTCTATAAAAAATGTTATGATCCACTATGAGTCGACAACTAAATAATTATTATTACCGATTTTGTCATGATTTGGATGAGACTTTTGGTTGAGTGAAATTTTAAAGTACTCTAAGAAGACTCTGTTTAGCGGAATTATACCGACAACACCGACCTTCATATTTTGGAAGAAATTTTGACTAACGGAATTGTCTTGCTTGTACTATTTTATTGTTAAGTCACTGAAACAATGCGGAAAGAAATATAGTTGTTTCTTTGAATACTAGTATATACTTACGGTGAACAGCTACAGAAACAATTTGTGGTCATTGAACCTCTGAACAACAACCTCATTTATATTAGAATTAAAAAGATATCTGCTTATCTGTTTTTCACCTGGCCCATTCCAATACAAACTGAAATACAATGAATATCAATCCCTGAATCAGACTGATTATTATTTGACCATCGTGTACGATGAATCCCATAAACTCTAATAAATCAACAGCCACAGCGCGCTGTAAAAATCCTTAAAGAAAGAAGCAGGTTCGATGTAAATGACGTATTGGCTATTAACTATTAAAACATACTAAATCATAGAATTTCTGTTTATTTAGTATGTCTAGGGAAATTCTTAATAAGACAAATTATAGGGAAAGTTTTTCAAAACAAAACCTAGCTACATTTCCAACATATATATCGTTTCCTATTGTGGATGATTAACTCAAATTGCTAAATATTATATAGAGACTGACACAAGTTTCGTTATCGATTCATCCTAGTCAGTTTTACAGACATTAGAACAATTTTACACCAAATGTGTAATTGAGAGTAAATATGATAATTATGTTACAAGGTAGTTATTCCTAAACCAATTTAATGACAGCAATATCTACCCCTCAAACTAACAAGACTTGTGCCTTGATATAAAGAACCTGTATTGTTTTGAAGGGCTGTTATATCCACGAGCTTCATCTACCAAAGGTTTATAGGTAGACTTAATGTAGATAAACAACGAAAAGTCCAAATGAAGATAATTCTTCTCGCCGAAACATTTGTTTTTATTGTATTCCGCAGATTACAACTATATTAACAACTATCGTGATTTTAAGGAAAAATTACCTTTGTATGCTAATCCGTTTCTAAATTTCTTTGACAGATTCACAACCGTCTTGTTGTCGTCCAGAGCCTGAGAGAAAAATTCACTCTTTGTGATCCAATACAAGACACGTTGTTTTATATCAGCTGTTGAGAATTTGATACCATCTTTATTGACATGGTATTGTTGCCATTTTTTATCTTTACAAATATTTATTACGTTCGATGAATCGAAATATATTTAAAAATCATCGGTCTTTCTGAAAATCAAATCATTAATAATTAGTATTGCAGTCTAAGCGCAGTCAGGTCTATAAAAATCGAAAAAAAAAAATTGACACTTCTTTCGACATTGTCTGTTTACTTTACAATGTGACATCTCCATCGCCAAAATGCTGAGAAACAATGATCCAGTAAAATAACGTGGAGATCTAAGATGCTTGCACCCAAATTTAAAATCTGTTTCAGTGTCAGATGGACCTGGCAGTGATCAGACTGGTTGAGGTTGTCGTTTTGAAAATTGTGAGCATGTCCAAGTCGACTTAGAGGAGAGCGGCACAAAGCAGCTTTTTAAAGTTGAAAAAAAAATAGACAATGAAATCGAAAAAAATACCAAACTACATGAAAGAACGCTATACAATCCTAGAATTAAAATCTGTACAACTATTATATTCCTTGCGACATCAGTTACAGCCATCTTGTGGAATGATTTAAACTTTAAATTGCGTGATGATTCCAATACTGGTAAGGTTACCTTACATTATTAAAATTTGGCATTAATAACAATCAAAGCAAACATATTGTTTTAATTGGTCTATATTCAATGACTATTACAAAAGGAATATAATTATAACGCTTGTATTAAACACATATAAAATTAGAGCCACAAGTGGCACAGAGTGGCACTTTACTAAAGTGGCAAATTAGCAAGGACATCTGAAATGTAACCGGCCCAATAATTACTGCAATGGTAACATCCACGGTTCTAGTGTTATATTGTTTTGTAATCTTGGTCTGTTGCTCTCCAAAGTGTCGTTCTTTTTTTTCTTTCTACACACAGTTATTTTCTTTACCTTGTCCGTTGTTTTTATTTTTGTTTGTAAATATTTTGTACGCCCGGAGAGAAACGTATGTGATGCATATAATGATATACGAAATGATTTTTTTAATTGGTTCTGCAGATCCCACACAACCAAAATTTAATGAGTTTAGCTATGAACTATTTTAATTAATTATGGCAGACGATAATACTCAGTTAAAACTAGGTAAATTTTTAGAACAAATGTTTTATAGGAGAAAACTGTTATTTTAAGTGATTACAAACACTCACACCAAAATTCAACAAAATCAATAATCCAGCTCTCTATCACACCCACAAAGAATTCAAGAACAAGGGCAATAACTCACGGCAAAACATTTTCGATTGGTTTGATTTTTTCAATAGGGTGTATCTTTACACTTAAACCAAATTACTTCAAAATCCATCCACAAACCAGCTCTCTATCGTGTCCACAAAGAACAGGAAAACGGGCAATTACTCAAATTAAATATTTTTCGATTGGTCTGATTTTCATTAGGGTTCATCCTTGGGTGTTTACAAGGACTTTGTGGTTTCTGTGATTTGCCAACCTTCCCGTGAAAGACAAAAGACGCTTAATGTCTAAAAAAAACTCGCATTCCCGAAGACTACAATGAACATGGTCTCAGCACAAATAATATTAGATTACAATGAAGAAAAAAAAATGCTGATCTTATGTTAATTGGATTGAGACAAACATTGTTTATTTCTTGATACATTTCATAATAATAGTTCTATTATATATTACATGGATTAGCATGAAATTCCATTACAACAAGGTGGAATGATTCTTTCTTACAAACACAGACAATGTATAATAACGATATCTTGTAGTATAAATTTACACGAATTTTGTTGTACTTACTGTTAAACTATAAACATGTGTAATAGATTGACAGAAAATGATTTTAACCGTCATTTTATAATTTTCAGATGCCAAAAACGGTTTTAAAAAAAATTACAGTTCTGATTACAGACAAATATATTATTGCAGTTATGGACCAGGATTTTCCACAGCTACATTGATAGTCGGGATGCTGAGCAGACAACCGAATATCAATGAAGCTATGGAGCAGACAACTGGCCATAATGCTAATAATAAAAATGACATGATGAAGTTATGCATCGCTTTATAGACTCCCGCCGCTTATTATATCAAAACTGTCAGACTGTGCTGGTGACTGATCTGATTCTGGTATCTGTTCGAATGATAACGATGACGACGATAATGATGACGTTGACAAAGATGATACTACTGGACCAAATATCTCCGAACTACAATTAAACAGTAGCCTACATTAACAATCACCAGAATGAAATATTCAACCTTCAGTCATACACTTCTTTCTGGGGTGATAAATGTACAATATTTCATTAAATTCTATCAAGAATTTTACCTTCTAACAAGGCAATAACTCATTATATATTTTTCAGTATTTTTTATTTTCAATAGGGTTCATCCTTGAGTGATAATATTATAAACAACTTCATTAAGTTTCGTCAAAATCAGTAAAGAATTATGCCATCTAGAGTTTTTATAAGCCAAAAATTGACTGCGTTTTCAAAACCAAGAGTAAGAATTGAAACGAAATATATTTCGATTTCGCTGATTTTCAATAGGGTTCATCCTTGAGTAATAACACACTCCCCACGAAGTTTCATCAAAATCCATCAAGAATTGCACATTCTAGAGTGTTTACGAGCAATTGTGGACGGACTGACTAACATAGGTTACGACAAACCATCAACAAGCGCATCTAAAGATTTCTTGTTACTGAGACAAGTGTATGATTGGTCAAACGAATGACGAACCTATCTGTTTAAGAAGTTTAGAAGAAGGAAATATTTTTATGAACTGATATTATACTCAGGTTGTAATAAAATCAAACTCACCCTGATTTGCCTGCAGAAGTACGATTTAAACTCTGTATAAAGTCATAATTGGCTGTTTTGTATAAATCTAGTAGTTCCACCTCTCTAGCTTCCCAGTCTTTTTCTAAAGCTTCATGTGCCTGGAACAAAATTGTTAGAAATTATTATGATAGCTTTTCATGTAATGCTATAATAACGACTATGAGATATGCCTCGTACCAAGGCTTCTATTTGTTTAATTTTAATATCCTAGAAGACTTATGACATTATATATATATCAGTCAATCCTTCAAAATCTATTTAACTTGTTGACCATTGACTGAATTTTCATACTCACCTCAATATATTTGGGTCTATTTTTCATGTCATCATTATATAATCCAATATATTTTCGATGACACTCATTCATTTTCTCTTTCTGTTTTCGAATCTTTCCCTCTTTATTTCCAAAACAAAACCCAGATCTTTTCTTTTGAACCTTCTCAAACTTTTTAGCTGCATTAATATATTTCTATAATAAATTATATTATTCTTCAGTGAATAAACACATTTTAAATCATAAACAAGCATTTCGTTCGTTAAACAACAGATTGAGGTTTTCTGAACATTTTAATAGCAGCTACCCTGTGAAGGTCAAAGGAAGGCAGAGATAAAAATTTTGTCGGTTTGTAAAATCACAGACCATTTGTAAAACCCATGATATCTAATAACATAGTGAGATACAAAACCAAAGTATTTAACACGATTTCAATACCATCATTGAGATTGTAATATCATACCTGTTCTGCTACCTCAAGAGGATTAACCTCCTGTTTCCTGACACGTTCCAAATCTAGCTGTTTGTTGAGGATACCAAGCTCAACTTTGTTGTCAATTCTTGCATAGAGATAGAAAAGGGAAGAGAAAAGACAGAGGATTTGGAAAAGAAATATTAATAGATAATGTGAAGAAATAAAGAAAATAGAAGGTTAAATATAAAGATAAGCAAGTGTTACCATCGGTAATACGGTCTATTACCAATGGGGCATAGGCCTACATTTATTGAGGCTGGAAGTCCATGGCTATTATGACGTTATTTGATTATTACGTCATTGTACTGTTGAGCCGTGTGCAAATCACTTCCGCCCAACTCGAAAATAAAGACTGTTCGCCTACAACATTCTCTTCTTCTTTTATTCAGGTATTGTTATTGTTTTACTATAAATAAGTATTGTTTCAATGTTGTCAAGTTAAGAAAAGTTCAAAGATCATTTTGCATAGATCAAAAACCACGTCAGATATTATTTTGCTACATTTTGGAAGGAAAATATTGTTTCACCGAAACAATTTTCAAGATGACACTGTCGCCATTTTCCCGCGTTAAGTCACGCTACATTAAAAGTGTGAAAACCCTTAATCCTGTCATAGAAAACTAAGGAATGGCTTATATTAGTATTAAGTTTAATTATCAGGGAATAAATTCTCATCGGTAAGGGAATGCTGAGCACAGCAGGGAGTTAAGGTTTCAATGTTAAAATTTGGTTGTGACTAGCCGGAATTTTCTTGACGTCATATGCCGTTTGGCGCTATTTTATGCACACCATTTCTGGCGCAGGTCATGAATATTCATATTTCCGTTTCAAATGTCAACATCCGTTACAAAATATAAACATCCTGTTCAAAATGTTAAAAAAGTCAGTTATGAAAGGTTTTATTAAACAAAAAGTTACAAACATTTAGTTAAATAGTTAACAATAAGTAAGAATGTGCAAATGGGAAGTAGTCTATTCTATATAAGCAGAAGTAAGCAAGGAGTTCAGGAGTTACTACCATTTGTCTCAATTTAATTCTTTTGTTTGGTACAAGTATCATATTACAAAATATAGATCCAACATGGATTTTGCTCTGGGCATAGGGTTAATTATGTGGTATGATTAAGGTCTCTAGAAGATCAGAGCTTGTAGCTCTATAATGTAGGGTGATGTAAATTGATGTATCATATTATGACGTTATTTGATTATTACGTCATTGTATTGTTGAGCCGTGTGCAAATCACTTCCGCCCAACTCGAAAATAAAGACTGTTCGCCTACAACATTCTCTTCTTCTTTTATTCAGGTACGGTAGTCAGGTTGAACCCACCTTGGGGAGATGTCAAGTCAGTCAGCCGGTAAGACCACGACCAGAGGTGTCCTTGGGAAAAACTGAAATAAAATTTTGAGAGGCATAGTTAGCTTTACAATAGCTATGCAAGGGAGAAGGGCTACCCAAACAGAGTGTTGAAGCCTACAAAGGAGCGAAAGAACCACTTGAAGTCATATCTTGCCGGAAATGACTATCGGAAATACCCAATATCAAGAATTTGATACAAAGTATAGAAAACCAACTGATTTATTCCAGAAAGATCTTTTATAAACGGAAAAACCTTTGATATTTGTACAAAGACATTGGATTTCAGCAACTACCTATTTTCCCAAGAAAGTATCTCTTCAAAATATGAAAATTTACCAACCCAGTTTCCACACTTATGTACATATGTTACCATTATAATCAATCTATCAATATATAATGATTTTTAGGACCTAGGCATTTCATTGCCTTTTGTCAAATTTAGGAAAACTTCTTTCGTTGTATTCATAAATAACCATCTT